>JAMYXO010001447.1:0-29888 GCA_033310375.1 Conus canariensis
GGCTATTGATGGTGAGGACTTCAAGATGAATGACAATGTCTGGGCTATCTGATGGGAGGACTTCAAGATGAATGACAATGTCTGGGCTATCTGATGGAGGACTTCAAGATGAATGACAAGTCTGGGCTATCTGATGGTGAGGACTTCAAGATGAATGACAAAGTCTGGGCTATCTGATGGTGAGGACTTCAGATGAATGACAATGTCTGGGCATATCTGATGGTGAGGACTTCAAGATGAATGACAATGTCTGGGCTATCTGATGGTGAGGACTTCAAGATGAATGACAATGTCTGGGCTATCTGATGGTGAGGACTTCAAGATGAATGACAATGTCTGGGCTATCTGATGGTGAGGACTTTCAAGATGAATGACAATGTCTGGGCTATCTGATGGTGAGGACTTCAAGATGAATGACAATGTCTGGGCTATCTGATGGTGAGGACTTCAAGATGAATGACAATGTCTGGGCTATTGATGGTGGGATTTCAAGATGAATGCAATGTCTGGGCTATCTGATGGTGAGGACTTCAAGATGAATGACAATGTCTGGGCTATCTGATGGTGAGGACTTCAAGATGAATGACAATGTCTGGGCTATCTGATGGTGAGGACTTCAAGAGAATGACAATGTCTGGGCTATACTGATGGTGAGGACTTCAAGATGAATGACAATGTTCTGGGCTATCTGATGGTGAGGACTTCAAGATGAATGACAATGTCTGGGCTATCTGATGGTGAGGACTTCAGATGAATGACAATGTCTGGGCTATCTGATGGTGAGGACTTCAAGCGTAGCCATCCACTGTTTTCTGAAAAGCATCTCGACATCAGTGTGGTCTCGGTGTCTGCTGGTGGTATGTTGAGTGAGGAAGAGTTTAAGACCCTTTGCTGGGACTGGTCGTTGACTGTTAGTAAGAGTGAGGTTGTCAGGGATGCAGTGAACAATAGAGTGAGGTTGTCAGGGATGCAGTGAACAATAGAGTGAGGTTGTCAGGGATGCAGTGAACAATAGAGTGAGGTTGTCAGGGATGCAGTGAACAATGTGGCGGTGTTGTTCAAAGGTGGCTGGGATCCGTGGTTGTTTGTTTGGGGGCCAGATCGTTTCAGTCAGTTTAATTCCTTTCCACCGATTACTACTACTACTACTTACACTACTACTACTACTACTACTACCACTACTACTACTACCACCACCACCACCACCACCACCACCACCACTACTATTGCTATTGCTGCTGCTGCTGCTTCTGCTGCCGCTACTACTACTACAACTTATGGTGATGATGATAATTGTTGTTGTTATCATCATCATCATCATCATCACATCATCATCATCATCATCATTCATCATCTATTATCATCATCATCATCATTATTTCAACATTATTCTAATTTTCATACTTCGTGATGTTTCATTCCCTTAGTATTACAAAAAAAACCAGGCATTTGTCCATTTCTTAGATTCTATCTCACTATCTTCCCAATCTTCTGTAACGCCATTATCACCACCATCACCTTATCATCATCGTCATCATTATTATTATTAATATTGCTATCATAATTGTTGTTGTCGTTGTCGTCATTTTGCTCTTTTTGTTGTTCTTGTTGTTGCTGTTGTTGTTCTTGTTATTGTCATTATCATCATTATCATCGTCAGAATCATTACTATCAGTATCATTGATATAAGTATTCTTGTAACTATTTCCCCCGGTTTTCTCGTCCTCTTCTTCTTCTTCCTCCTCCTCCTCCCCTCCTCCTCCCCTCCTCTCCTCCTCCTCCTCCTTCATCATCATCATCAAAATTACCATCATCACATTATCATTTTATTACTATTATAATCATGATCATTATTTCATCATTATTTGTATCTTCCCCCCTTCAACATCTTCCCTGTTCCCTTTCATTTCATTCTTGTAATTCAGTATTTCACCTAAGACCACATTTGCCTGGGATCGAAGAAATGAGTGACGTTTTGCTCGTCCTTTGTTTTCAATGTTTTGAATGTATTTGTCCTGGCCGAAGAAGATCAACCAGATCAAAATGCTTGCTTAGACTTAGATGCTCCCGCGCCTTGCGACGCATGAGGCAGTCAAGGCGCTCCACTGTGCACGGTCTCATCCTGTTTGCTAGTGTCACTCCATCCTCTGTCAACGAGTCTGAGGTCTCTCTCCACTGTCTGTTTTCAACTCATCCTGGGTCGTCCTCTTTTTCTCTGGCCTGCAGGAATCCATTTAACGGCCTGGTTTGCGGGTCTTGAAGAGGGTAGTCTCAAGACATGACCCAACCAGTGGAGGCGCCGTCTACAAACGATGGTTGACACGAGGAGCTGTTTGGACCTCTCGCTGACATCTTCATTTGGTTTAAGTTGACCATTTGGCGCCCAAGATCGTACGTAGGCACTTGGTATCAAAAGCGTCGAGTTTCTTCTCCTGCGTGGTCTTCAGCTGCCAGATTTCACAGCCATATAACAGCGTTGAAATCACTCTGGAGTTATACAATTTCAGTTTAATTCCAAGGGAAATTTTCTTGCTGTTCCATATTTTGTGCAGCTGATTGAATGTTGATGTTGCCTTCCCAATACGACACTTCAATTCATGGTCGAGGTCATTGGCGTTGTTGATGGAGCTGCTAGGTTTGTGAAGTTATCTACTTCTTCCACTTGTTTTTGGTCGATGAGAACGTCCCCATGGTGAATAAACACACGCCCAAACTCTAAACGAATGCTGCTTCTACAGTAATCAACCACTCCCGTCACGTTGATCTCACAGTCGTCAATCACTCCCGTCACGTTGATCTCACAGTAGTCAACACTACTATGACGTTGATCTCACAGCAGTCAATCACTACCGTCACGTTGATCTCACAGTAGTCAATCACTACCATCACGTTGATCTCACAGTAGTCAATCACCACCGTCACGTTGATCTCACAGTGGTCAATCACTCCCGTCCACGTTGATCTCACAGTAGTCAATCACTCCCGTCACGTTGATCTCACAGTCGTCAATCACTACCGTCACGTTCTTCTTCTTCTTCTTCTTCTTCTTCTTCCTAAAAGAACTGGTTCACTCAAAAACGAGTAGGTCACCAGCGCGCATGTTAAAAAGTAAAATAAATAAAATAAAGTGCGACTCAGCCTGTTGGCCCCTGGAGCAAAATTTGGTGACAAGGGGTCGCACACGATATTCAGAAAGTTAAAAAGCAATGGCCAGATTCAGGCCCAGGTAACCATAAAATATCTGGGGAAGTTAAAATAGAAAAGTCAGTCAATATGCAGATCTCAAGACTGTCGTATCAGTTTGATTTTTAAATGAGACTGCATTTGTGGCAATCTTGATGGCACCCGGCAGTGAGTTCCACAGCCATACAGAACTAGGATAAAATGAATGTAAGTGGCTGTCAATATTTGATGCAGGTATGGCATAAGATTGACCGCCCCCTCCTGGTGCTACTTTTATTCAGTACTAGTTGTTCCATTGGAATATCAATTTTTTTTAGCTCTGCCTTTGAAGAAGATATTAAGTTTGATAAAAGCTCTTCTCTCTTCTAAGGGTTTCCATTCTAATTTCCTCATGTTCTTCCTAGTATTCCCCTTCTCTCTGATATATTCTCTGTTACGAACCGTGCTGCTCTCTTCTGAATCTTTTCGAGGTTATCATTTTCTTTAGATGGTAAGGTCCAGACTGAGCAACCGTATTCCAGTACTGGTCTAACCAGTGTTTTGTAGCAGTCGTCTTTAACCTTTTTGGGGCAGTCGTTGATATTCCTGTATAAGAAAGCGAAGATTTTATTTGCTTTCTTACATACTAAATTGTAATGTTGTCACGGTCGCTAAGCCGGACGGCCCTACCACCCTTACCCACGCCTATCAACACTAGGTCAGACAACACAGCACACTAACACAGTTTTGCAATCACGCACGCTTCTTTATTTCACACACACTCCATGGCGCCACCACTCACGCACATCCACAACTGCACACAAGTATCCTAATTCCGCTGACCTACCCTACTCTACGATAATGACCTGGAAGACCCTAACCTAACCTGAAACACCAGTTGCGGTATATTACTGTGACCTGGGGACACAGCGATAGCCCGCACACGTGGTGACTAACTACTCGGGACAAGGATTTACCAAAGGGACTCTAATCTCTTAACTACTGCTACCACCCACACCTCTCCCCAGGACTCACCCTTCTCTTTTAACCCGGGACCACTACCAAACTGGTCGCTGCGTCCCTAAGGGAGGCAACGACAAGTACCCTACACTGTGCCGGCCACTACGTCCTAAAAGGAGGCAGTAGCTAACACCCCTAACCCTACTGCCTAACGCTACACCCCTTCTACCACAAACATGGGACAACCCATCCCGGCCCGGAAAGCTCCAGTCCTCGGCGCTGTACGTGGCCCCTCACAGGCTGACACCTCCCCGAAGACTCTGCACCCCGGCGCTGACCGTGGCTTCCGCAGACTGACTCCCCCCTGCGATGGGCACGACACCCAACGTACACAACAGACGCCCTCTCGACGGGTCCGGGGCTCGTAGGACGCCTCCTCCTCTGAAGGCCCCGTCGGACACCAAGGGTGAGGGAAAAGGCCTGGTGCAGCGCCCTCTCACAGGACGCCTGAACAGGGACGAGGAACCAGCGCCGGAGAACTCCCGGAAGAGCACCGGTAGCCGGAGGAGAGCTGCCCCACAGAAGGCAGACGGCCTGGGTGGTCTCCCTCTCCCGGGAAAACAACAGGCACTGGAAAGCGCCGCTCACCTGCCAGCACGCGGCAGTAGACTGCGGTGATCTGGCCCCAGCCTCAGGACGGAACAGGATACCTGCTGACACAACTGTAGGCCCCTACTGTAATGTTGCTACTACCCGAGTCATCAAGGCACACAGGCTACTTGGTAAAGCTTTAACTCTCCATCTCCCTTGCCTACTTCCCACTCGGGCATGAGAGTGACCCTTGAATTTCGAACACATCCCCCACCCCATTACTCACTTTGGGGTTATCAGACCCATTTCCTGCCAACCCTTACAACAGCAGTAAAACAATATTCTCTCTGAGCCAATCCACGCTATTACATATGAAATTATGAATCACACCCAATTCTCGGAGAAATAAACCAATCTAAGCGATCCAACACGGACTCCATGGGCCCCCTTAGGACATACTAAATAATCTAGGAAATGGCCAATTTCACAAGGAAATGTCTCCACACAATAACCAGTAGTAATACACATCTCTCAGAGAAAAAAAACATCAATTTTTAGCGGTTCACAGTTCCAGCATGTTCACACAAGAGAATCGGCTCGCAGCCACAATCCTTCACATTATTACCCCTCTTTGCCCTGTCAATTATCATCATATATCAAAAACATGATTTGTTCGCCAAAATTTCCATCCAGCACATCACTCCCCTGTCATCTCTTGTCAGATAACCCAGTGGTTAATCCTTGTTATGCCAAACACAACCACACTTCATACAATATTACATGCTGCACATCATCCGTTTTTATCTTATCAACTGCTAAGCTACTCGCCTTAAACTTTACCTTTCCCTTCTCTCTGCTTACTAAAATTCATAACTGGGTTGCCTCCCCACAACCTAAGATATCTTTCTCCAACCCCGTTCTGTCACAAATACATACATCCCTGCACGTGTGACGACTGTCACTTTCTTACAAAACTTCTAACCATATGGACTCACTGTCCTGTACCAAATGCGAACGTCACAGATACAGTCCGCACGCGCACGACACCCGCGTCGAGAACCCTGACTCGTAACGAAAGTGAAAAGACACCAATATAAGTTGAATGGTTACGACCGTACCCCAGTATAAACCACTCGACCACAAACTGGCTTTGGCCTTACTACACAGTTAACCGATTCCAATGCTGTGCAGGTCAACTCTGAAATCGTTAATCAATTTCAACGAACTCCTACTATTTACAATTGAGATTGAGCACAATCATCAAACCCCTCTATGATTCACGCAGACACATCTGCACCTGACTCATATTATGATCCTCAACCAAAAGCAACCTCGTATTACCTTCTCATTGAACACACGGAAATTAACCTAGACAAACCACAAACAATATCTACATCACCGCCCATCAACGGTTATTATATCGAACCCACATTGTCTAGCCAAACTGTCACATGACAATCGAACTCAGGAACCACTATGTACACTACTTACAGAATATACCGAAAAGAGGTAACAACACAAACCGGCTGACAACAAATTCCAATCACGGAACCAAGACAACATCATACCAGACAACCAGTATACGCAACGAACACCATACAACTAATCCCAACCTGAGACAACTACAGTACAACTCGCCATAATACAAGACAACACAACGAACTACAGCACAACGAACCTAACAGATCACCAACCTGGACATACAGACGATCAACCACACCAGTTCTGCAACTGGCTGACAGTGGCTGCCAACAAGGACGACACCGACTCAGCACAGGCCAAGGGCACCCAACCCCGACGAGGACCTGGCACTAACTATGACTCGAAGTCACTCTTCAAAACTAACGGCGCTGCCGCCGCACCTACAAGGAGTACGTCCACTCCGACGAACACCAGGGACCGAAGTGAAGCTACCCCAACGCATTCCGCCCTGGTCGGAATCAAGCGAACTCCACTCACCACACAAAACAACGATTGGTCAGAGCAGTGTATCCCTCCGCAGAGCTGACACACCTGACCAACGGACTAGTTGTTGCTCGTGCAACAACACGACAATTTACCACAACAACTCACAGACTTGACAACACAACAACAACCGATATCCTGCCCCGCCTTCTCTGGTATAGAACCAAAGTAACAAAAGGGTAACAATCGGGAATGAAACCAACCCCCCCCCGCTTCCATTCCATTCCTTCAATAAGTGAAGACTGGAATGAAAGAATATTGTATGTCCTATTTCCCCAGCCTCCTACCTAGCCTAATCTTTCTACCTAACCCTGAGGAACTTAACCTAACTCTAGCTAACTAAATCCCAACCTCACATACGCGCGAGCGCGCGCGCGCACACACACACACACACACACACACACACACACACACACACACACACACACACACACACGCATACGCGCACACGCTCTCTATCTTGAACCACCACTACTTTTAAACACATGGACATACTGATTTAGTACCGCCGATCGGTGACACACCCCCCTGCCTAAGTTTTAACTACAGTTTAAAACAAACAACTTCTCACTCGATCGGCGTTTTAGCCACACCCTACCTATGAGAATCCAATTTCCCATCACTCATTCTGTCCTACTGTTACTTTTGATGCACTCCAAAACTTCCATCCCAACAACATCAACCTTTAAATACATCAACAACCACAGGTTACATTAATCAACCTGGACTAACTCTGCCACATATGACCTTAACGCAGGCACTTACAGGCAACCGTTACACTACGCACCACTTATGAATTTTATAACTGAGGCTGCTCTGATTACGCACAACTGCTATGCAACACGTACTACAAATACCACACCCTCAGTAACACTTTGCTACGTCATTCTCTTCCAAAGATAGCACATGACAAATGCATAGCTTCAATAATGTCAACCTCTCACGACACAGGTTAATGGAACCCTCAGGTTCTCTCTCTCTCTCTCTCTCTCTCTCTCTCTCTCTCTCTCTCTCTCTCTCTCTCCGGCAAGCGACTCAAGAAGTCTGCCGCCACATTGTCCTTTCCAGACACTGCCTGCACCGTAAACTGGAATGGCTGCAGCTGCAGTGCTCACCTTGTGATCCTCCCACTAGCACTCTAGACCCTACAGCTATCTTCCTGGGTTTCGTCCTCAAATGAGAATGTCGCTTGTACCTGCAAGCTGCGGTTGCCAAGTTCTTCTTTGCCAACTCATACGTCTCAGTTACCTTGTTCCTTAAGTTAACGACGTACTCTGCTGCTGTGCGGAGCTCTTGCCTTTCTGGTTGCAACCACAGATCCCTCAGTATCTGCATGGGCCTGCGCATCAGTGGCATCCTTACAAGGGGAACTCTTGACACTCTTCCCTTATCCACTGTACGCTGACACTGGAAGCATGACTGGCAGTACCGACGAATGTCAGCATGCATGCCTGGCCAATAAAAATGGCGACCAACTCGCTCCTTTGTTCGGGTGGTACCTAAGTGACCAGACATGGGTACGTCGTGGGCTAGCTTCATCACCGTGGTCCGTAGTTCAGCTGGGACGCAGATCTGATTCGCTACGTCCTTGGGACCCTCAAACCGCCGGACCAGTACACCAGACTTCCGCGCGTACTCAACTCGTCCAAACTTGGTGTGGAAGTGCGTCCCCGCTTCACACGCACTCCGAGCCTTCCTCAAGGTTTCATCCTGGTCCTGCATCTGAATTAACTGCTGGGTAGAGGTGTTCAGAATGCATTCCTCGACGGGCAGTGGTACAGGTTCTTGCTGCTCCCCGGCTCTCTGCGCGCGTGTCTGCACTGCCCCTACCAGCGCCGGGTCTGCGTATACAGGCACACGTGTCCAACCGGGATCTCCTACTCTCTTTGCGAAGTTTCCGATCAGGACTTCCTGCACAGGGCTATTCATGACCAAAACCTCCAACTTCCCTTCGATGAATGGCGACTTCAACTCTATTACCGCCACAGGTAACACGGACCTACATCTGGACTCGGCCAACACTACTGGGACTGTCTCTCCTGTGTACGCATCTGCCGGTACTAACCACTTGGCCACTACGGTGTGTCCGGCACCAGTGTCCCGTAACCCATTGGCCGGAGACCCGTTAACTTCTACAATGCACGCAGGCTCGTACCGCTGCTCAGCGCATGGGCGACACAACGTAGGGACTACTCGAGCTTGGGGCTGGTCACAACAATGAACAGCTCCAACAGAATGGGGCTCAGGGCATTTCCTAGCGATGTGGCCTGGCTTCTTGCAGTTGAAACAAACTATGGTCGATCTAGGCCCTTCTGATCTCCTGTTCAGCTGCTGTAGTACACCATCACTTTGTTGGGACCTCCCTGCGGGCTGGCTCCCTGCTGTTTCACGTGTATTACCCATGTTGGGCTGTTTAACTGTTCGGTCTTGCCTCGCCTTCCTCCCCAATCTTTTGGCCTCTGCTAAAACAGTAGCTTCCGTTGCAAGTTGTTCAACAGTTTTCGGGCATGTCTTCCGTACCTCGATCGTGAACTCTGGGGACAGCAGCTGGTAAAACTGTTCTTGGAAAAGCAGATCCTTTACATCCTCTGCCACACTCTCATCCTTGCCCGCTGCCGCACACCAGAGGGAAAACCACCGCTTCATCCTTCCCAGCATCTGGCCGAAAGTCTCAGCAGCGTCCTTCTTGATGCTTCTGAATTTTTCCCGGTAGGCCTCAGCATCTAGCCTGAAGTGGCTTAACAGGGCGCTCTTTATCCGATCATAGTCGCCTAACTCATCCGCACTTAAGCGCATCACCGCTTCTCTAGCCTTTCCTCTCAGCAGAGACATCAGACGTGTGGGCCATGAGGTCTCGCTCCACTTGCACATCTGGGCTACACGCTCAAATTGGGCGATGAAAGCGTCCACGTCGTCGTTCTCTCCTAACGGCTCAAGGTGGACATGCTTCGTTTCCTCCACCTCAATCAAGCGTTTCCTATGCGCTGCTTCATCTAAGGCCTGTCTCTCTTGTATGATTAGCTCTCGCTCTCTTGCCTCTAACTCGGCTTCATCTCTTCGTCTCTTGAGATCTAACTCGGCTTGCCGTGCCTGAGCTTCTACTTCCCTTATTGCCCTTTCTTCCTCCATCTTCTTCCTCTGCAGTTCCAATTCCATCTGTCTCGCTGCTTTCTCATCTTCGATCTTCTTCTGCTTCATCTCTAGTTCCCTTTGCTTAGCAGCTTTCTCCTCTTCATCCTTCTGCTTTAACCTTTCCTTCTCCTCTTCGATCTTCTTCTGCTTCATCTCTAGCTCCCTCTGCTTCATCTCTAGCTCCCTCTGCCTAGCAGCTTTCTCCTCTTCATCCCTCATCTTCTGCCTCACTTTCTCCTCCATCCGGAGCTCCAATTCTGCTTCTCTCGCCGTCTTCTCATCCTCATTACGTACTGAGTCTGTGACGAACTTGGCGAGGTCTCCCCCAGCTAAACCCATCGCCGCTCCCAACTTGGCAAACTTTGCATAAGCCCCCGTCCCCTGTTCTCGATCCACCCCCGCTCCCTGGTCACTAACCTTAGGTTTGGTATCCGCCGTAGGGGCCTGTGGATCCATGACACTATCGGGGTCGTACTGTGGATGGGCTCGGGTGTGTTTAGACATAGGGTACCCCTACCACCACAGAGCTAGCAATGGACAGTATGCGATCTGAGCGCAACTGGAGGTTCCTGACTACGCACTAGCCCCGGAAACAACTCTGCACAAGTACACAATACTCTCAATGAGTCACGCACCAAGCATAACTCCACCCACACTTGTGTACCTCATACATATACCCACATGGGCTCCAACCCATACAATCCTACCAATGCACTGTCTGGTCACGGACTGAACCACGTGACACCGTGTGTCCACTGTCCACTGTGCATGCGCACCAGTTACCCACAGTCACAGGCCTCACTGTCTCTGGTAGGCCGCACCCACACGATCACAGTGCACTTGCACCCCTCAAGTCCAGGTGCACTCACAGCATACCCTATGCCACAACACTGCGCACCCTCGTGCTTCCCACACACAGTCACCTGGGCTTACACTGCCCTTAATCCCCACAGGATATCCGAGCACACAGTGTGCACAGTCACGGGCCGGGTACCACTCTACCTACTCACTGGGGTATACCCTATGTAAGGGACACAAAAGACACCTGGTACCCTCCGGCACCTCACCTACACTGTACGGTGTAATCACTCACACTTCCAACAACCACTCAATGTTTATTGACCATTCATACCTCACTCACTCGGTAGCGCCAACCCAATCACACCAACACAAGTGCCCTGCCCAATGCCAATGGAAACCTGCCTGAAGTGAACAGGGACACTACGTACCACCTCCCAGGGTACTGGTACGCTCCCACCAACCACCCACTTACATTTCACACAACGTACACACCGGACACAACACCCCCCTTACCTCCCTCCTAGCTACCTATCACCTACCCAGAACCCCTTATGTCTACCCCGCATCTCCACCAAAGTGTCACGGTCGCTAAGCCGGACGGCCCTACCACCCTTACCCACGCCTATCACACACTAGGTCAGACAACACAGCACACTAACACAGTTTTGCAATCACGCACGCTTCTTTATTTCACACACACTCCATGGCGCCACCACTCACGCACATCCACAACTGCACACAAGTATCCTAATTCCCGCTGACCTACCCTACTCTACGATAATGACCTGGAAGACCCTAACCTAACCTGAAACACCAGTTGCGGTATATTACTGTGACCTGGGGACACAGCGATAGCCCGCACACGTGGTGACTAACTACTCGGGACAAGGATTTACCAAAGGGACTCTAATCTCTTAACTACTGCTACCACCCACACCTCTTCCCAGGACTCACCCTTCTCTTTTAACCCGGGACCACTACCAAACTGGTCGCTGCGTCCCTAAGGGAGGCAACGACAAGTACCCTACACTGTGCCGGCCACTACGTCCTAAAAGGAGGCAGTAGCTAACACCCCTAACCCTACTGCCTAACGCTACACCCCTTCTACCACAAACATGGGACAACCCATCCCGGCCCGGAAAGCTCCAGTCCTCGGCGCTGTACGTGGCCCCTCACAGGCTGACACCTCCCCGAAGACTCTGCACCCCGGCGCTGACCGTGGCTTCCCGCAGACTGACTCCCCCTGCGATGGGCACGACACCCAACGTACACAACAGACGCCCTCTCGACGGGTCCGGGGCTCGTAGGACGCCTCCTCCTCTGAAGGCCCCGTCGGACACCAAGGGTGAGGGAAAAGGCCTGGTGCAGCGCCCTCTCACAGGACGCCTGAACAGGGACGAGGAACCAGCGCCGGAGAACTCCCGGAAGAGCACCGGTAGCCGGAGGAGAGCTGCCCCACAGAAGGCAGACGGCCTGGGTGGTCTCCCTCTCCCGGGAAAACAACAGGCACTGGAAAGCGCCGCTCACCTGCCAGCACGCGGCAGTAGACTGCGGTGATCTGGCCCCAGCCTCAGGACGGAACAGGATACCTGCTGACACAACTGTAGGCCCCTACTGTAATGTTGCTACTACCCGAGTCATCAAGGCACACAGGCTACTTGGTAAAGCTTTAACTCTCCATCTCCCTTGCCTACTTCCCACTCGGGCATGAGAGTGACCCCTTGAATTTCGAACACATCCCCCACCCCATTACTCACTTTGGGGTTATCAGACCCATTTCCTGCCAACCCTTACAACAGCAGTAAAACAATATTCTCTCTGAGCCAATCCACGCTATTACATATGAAATTATGAATCACACCCAATTCTCGGAGAAATAAACCAATCTAAGCGATCCAACACGGACTCCATGGGCCCCCTTAGGACATACTAAATAATCTAGGAAATGGCCAATTTCACAAGGAAATGTCTCCACACAATAACCAGTAGTAATACACATCTCTCAGAGAAAAAAAACATCAATTTTTAGCGGTTCACAGTTCCAGCATGTTCACACAAGAGAATCGGCTCGCAGCCACAATCCTTCACATTATTACCCCTCTTTGCCCTGTCAATTATCATCATATATCAAAAACATGATTTGTTCGCCAAAATTTCCATCCAGCACATCACTCCCCTGTCATCTCTTGTCAGATAACCCAGTGGTTAATCCTTGTTATGCCAACACAACCACACTTCATACAATATTACATGCTGCACATCATCCGTTTTTATCTTATCAACTGCTAAGCTACTCGCCTTAAACTTTACCTTTCCCTTCTCTCTGCTTACTAAAATTCATAACTGGGTTGCCTCCCCACAACCTAAGATATCTTTCTCCAACCCGTTCTGTCACAAATACATACATCCCTGCACGTGTGACGACTGTCACTTTCTTACAAAACTTCTAACCATATGGACTCACTGTCCTGTACCAAGTGCGAACGTCACAGATACAGTCCGCACGCGCACGACACCCGCGTCGAGAACCCTGACTCGTAACGAAAGTGAAAAGACACCAATATAAGTTGAATGGTTACGACCGTACCCCAGTATAAACCACTCGACCACAAACTGGCTTTGGCCTTACTACACAGTTAACCGATTCCAATGCTGTGCAGGTCAACTCTGAAATCGTTAATCAATTTCAACGAACTCCTACTATTTACAATTGAGATTGAGCACAATCATCAAACCCCTCTATGATTCACGCAGACACATCTGCACCTGACTCATATTATGATCCTCAACCAAATGCAACCTCGTATTACCTTCTCATTGAACACACGGAAATTAACCTAGACAAACCACAAACAATATCTACATCACCGCCCATCAACGGTTATTATATCGAACCCACATTGTCTAGCCAAACTGTCACATGACAATCGAACTCAGGAACCACTATGTACACTACTTACAGAATATACCGAAAAGAGGTAACAACACAAACCGGCTGACAACAAATTCCAATCACGGAACCAAGACAACATCATACCAGACAACCAGTATACGCAACGAACACCATACAACTAATCCCAACCTGAGACAACTACAGTACAACTCGCCATAATACAAGACAACACAACGAACTACAGCACAACGAACCTAACAGATCACCAACCTGGACATACAGACGATCAACCACACCAGTTCTGCAACTGGCTGACAGTGGCTGCCAACAAGGACGACACCGACTCAGCACAGGCCAAGGGCACCCAACCCCGACGAGGACCTGGCACTAACTATGACTCGAAGTCACTCTTCAAAACTAACGGCGCTGCCGCCGCACCTACAAGGAGTACGTCCACTCCGACGAACACCAGGGACCGAAGTGAAGCTACCCCAACGCATTCCGCCCTGGTCGGAATCAAGCGAACTCCACTCACCACACAAAACAACGATTGGTCAGAGCAGTGTATCCCTCCGCAGAGCTGACACACCTGACCAACGGACTAGTTGTTGCTCGTGCAACAACACGACAATTTACCACAACAACTCACAGACTTGACAACACAACAACAACCGATATCCTGCCCCGCCTTCTCTGGTATAGAACCAAAGTAACAAAAGGGTAACAATCGGGAATGAAACCAACCCCCCCCGCTTCCATTCCATTCCTTCAATAAGTGAAGACTGGAATGAAAGAATATTGTATGTCCTATTTCCCCAGCCTCCTACCTAGCCTAATCTTTCTACCTAACCCTGAGGAACTTAACCTAACTCTAGCTAACTAAATCCCAACCTCACATACGCGCGAGCGCGCGCGCGCACACACACACACACACACACACACACACACACACACACACACACACACACACACACACACACACGCATACGCGCACACGCTCTCTATCTTGAACCACCACTACTTTTAAACACATGGACATACTGATTTAGTACCGCCGATCGGTGACAAATGTTCTTTCCATTTGAGACGACTATCTATAATCACGCCTAAATATTTTGAAGCATTGGTTTCTTTAAGAATAGTATTATGAATAGAATATTCTAATCTAGTTGGTGAGCGTTTATTACATATACGCAACACTTGGCACTTCTGGGGATGAAATTCCATTTTCCAAGTTCTTTCCCACTCTTGTAAACCGTTTAGATCTTCTTGTAGAATGCGTGTATCATTCTTGCTTCTCATTGTTCTATATACTAAGCTGTCATCTGCAAAAAGCCTTATAGTAGTTCCGGGAGAGAGATTTCTACTTATGTCATTTATATAAATTATGAAAAACAAGGGCCCCAGAACAGTTCCCTGTGATACACCTGACAAGACTGGTTTACAATGGGATGATGACCCTTCCACAACTTTCTGCGTTCTCCCAACGAGGAATGATCTGGACCATTTTAGCAAAGAACCGCCAATGCCGATGTGTTCTAATTTAAGCAGCAGGCCCTCATGGTCAACCTTATCAAAGGCTTTGGAAAAGTCTAATAAAATTGCATCTATTTGCTGTCTGTTGTTAAGACAGTTATTAAAATCATTGAGAGTTGTTATAAGTTGAGTCTCACAACTCCTTCGCTGTCTGAAACCATGCTGGGCGTTATTTAAGAAGTCATATTTGTCAAGACGGTCCATTATGCTACTATATATTATGTGTTCAAGTAGTTTTGCTGATATGGATGTAAGAGATACGGGTCTATAGTTCTCTGCTTTAGTTTTGTCACCCTTTTTGAATAAAGGAACAATGCTAGCATCTCGCCACTCATCAGGTATTACTCCCTGGTCCAGTGAAGCTTGGTAAAGTAGTTGGTATACCTCAGTCAATTCACTGGCACATAATTTTAAGAGCTTGCCAGGAATGCCATCAGGACCAGTAGCTTTGTTTTCATTGATGTTGGTCAGTAACTTAAATACTCCTGCTTTGCTTACTTTGATATTTTGCATTTCAGGGAGTTTATCATCATCCTTTAGTCTAACGTTAATTAAAGGCTTGGGATTTGAGAAAACCGAACAAAACTGATCTAGTAGATTTGCTTTTCCTTCAGGGTCCTGTATTAGTTTATTCTGGTTGTTTCTCAGGTCTGGAATCCCAATGTTGTCCTGTCTCTTACTTCTTATGTAAGACCATAATTTCTTGTTTTGATGATCACGTTCTGAAATCATCGAATTAACATAATTGGAGTGAGCAAGCCTACATTCTCTCTGACACCTTCTCTTAATATGTTTATACCTAATCAATAATCTTTCTGAATTAGGGTGTAGTTTCAATTTCTTAAAGAACCGATGTTTCCTTCTCAACAAACGTTTAGATTTTGTATTAATTCATGGCTGGTGGTTCTTGCTTGAAGTTATTTTAGTAGGTATGTTGTCATCCATAATAAATTCCAAGTTAGTTTTTATACACTTCCAAAGGTCATTGACATCTTTAACACTAGGAGACCTCAAAAAAAAAAAAAAAAAAGACGACTGAAATCATGAGTATCCCTGTGTAATTTTGGTAAGTCTGCTTGGTTCCAGAGTCTGATGGTACGTTTAGGGGGTTTTCTTCGAAAGGGTTGAAAGTTGCTCTCTAAGAGAATTATGTCATGATCACCCAGGCCTGCAATTAATTCCTGATTGCCTAAAGCGCCTGGACAATTGGTAAAAAGTAAATCCAGGAATGCATTGCCACGTGTTGGTATTTCAACTGACTGCACTAATCCAAGGTCTTTGGTGGTATCAAAAAACTGAGAATTAATGTTTTTATTGTATTGATTACCAAGTATGGCATCTTCACACCAATCAATATCAGGTAAGTTGAAGTCTCCACCAATCCATGATATTGCCTTACTATTGGCCAAAACAATGTCAGAAATGTCTCTGCAAATAGACGAACATACATTTTCATCTGAGTCTGGAAGTCTCTATACTGACCCAACAATGACAGGTCTCTTATTCTTAAAATTAATCCTACAAAATAAACTTTCACTATTTTTGCCTTGATATAAAAACTCACTGGCTAAGTTCTTCCGAATGGCAATCAAGACTCCCCCGCCTCTTTTTCCAAGTCTGTCCTTTCTATAAATATCAAAATCCTCCATTAGAAGTTCACTGCTGGATGTTCCAGTTTCTAGCCAAGTTTCTGTTCCAATTACAACATCAATGTTTTTTTCGGTGACTAAATTACTGAGTTCTTTCTTTTTCTTAATAAGTGATTGAAAGTTTACGACTATGCATTTAAGTTTATCTTTTTCTTTTGATGTTTGGAGTTCGGTTGCACTTTATTATTTGGGATTTTATCAGTTTTAGAATCAGGGGTGGATGCAAACTTAGGACAAAATTTCAAGTTTTCTTTTGGGGATCGGTCTGGTGAAATAGGGTCAAAACGGTTGCTTTCTGAACTGCAATCTTCAATAGAATCTTCAAAAAGTCTCGAACTAAAGTTTGGAAGCCCGCAGGTAAAACACGTCCAAGATATATCACTATTACATAATGCTTCATAAACTGCTGAATTTAATAACATACATTTGGTGTGATACCATGTATTGCAAACATCACAGGCAACTGCTTTATGTTTCCATGTGACTCGCAAATTGCAGACTGTGCATGGATATTTTACTTTGGTGGATGGACCAGGATTGAACTCAATGTCTCCCGATAGTAGGATAAGGCTTAAGAGCCATGATTTAACTCCTCTATGTCTAACTCTTTTATTAAAACAATTCCTTATCACTGTACTATTTCTGATATTAATTGAAATCAAATCTGGGCCTAGTAATCGACGTGAGAACAGTGCTCAGCAGAGGTGTACACAGGAGGCTAACATTGTTCAGGTTGCACAAAGTTTTATAACCTGCAAAAATGAACTAAAGGCGTCTACATCTACATCTAAAATTTCAAAATTAAACTGATTGCTAGGGATATCGTTGTTCCTATCACATGTGCAAACAGCAAGAAAAAGTAGAAAACTTTTAACGAAACCGAGGAACAACACGCCGGTAGCCATCTTGAAAAGCCTAATGAGACATAACACCTTACCTGAAAGGGTTTAAACACAATTTCGTTAAAAAAAAAAAAATAGCATTAAACTACCAACAGCCAACAGTGCTGATTATTAAAATTCTCAGTTACTCGTATGAATAAAAGATGTAAAGACATAAAAGATGTAAAAATGAAGTTAGAACGGGAGCTCCACGAGCCAGGCAGCCTCCTCGCTGGGCATGCGCAATCCATGCGTTGATCTCACAGTAGTCAATCACTACCGTCACGTTGATCTCACAGTAGTCAATCACTCCCGTCACGTTGATCTTGCTTGGTCGCCACTGTGTATGCGTCCGCACCACACTTACTCTTACCCCATAAAACTTTGTGGTGACCAAAATAATATGTTACACACACAAATTCCTATATATGATGAGCTAAGCGTCCAGTCTTTACCACCAATTATTCAATGGTACGGTTCCTGACAGGTATTACATACTAGTTTCAACGGTGAGCAGACTGACACGATAAACTGTAATGCAGAAACACAGGCAGCAACAGTCCTTCACGGCGAACAAGAAGACTGACTTGAACAAACATTTCAGTACGAACGAACGAACGAGCTAAAACATTTAATCAGTATAGGCCATGGCCCCTTCTGATGGGGGTACAGTATCAGAATCATCATTCATACAACACAGCAATCTTACATCGTCTGACAACAAGTAGCGGATAGATAAGCATTGCATTGTATGCAAACTCCTGGAACACATTATCGTTCACTCCTTGATGGAACACCTGGAGAACAATGAGATACTCTGTCATCAACAACACGGCTTTAGGAAAAACAGATCTCTGTGAAACACAGCTGCTGGATCTAGTCGAGGAGTTAGCTACAAACTTGGCAGATTGGCTTCAGACAGACATGCTTATCCTTGATTTTGCGAAAGCATTTGATAAAGTAAACCACAGCCTTTTACTCCATAAACTCCATGACTACGGCATTAAGGGCAATATCCACAGATGGATCCAGAGCTTCAGAGAACTATAAAATAGGCATTCTGGCTCACCCACCTCCGCCAGCTCCAACCGGCTGAAGCCGGTTTCGCTGTTGCTCCGACCGGCTTACCCAGAATGCCTATTTTATAGTTCTCTAATAGTAAACACTTTACAAACATACATAATGTGTAGGATTATCTGTTTTTAACACTAATTTAGAAAACTTTTGAGACTTTAGTTTTTGCTTAATCCTTTGTTTTTCTTGATCGTTTTCAATAACATCATTTTCACGCATACATTCATCAAATGCGTCTCTGTCTTTCATGTGAAATAAAACCACTGTCTTTAATTGTTCTCTAAAGTCTTTTAAAACTGAGTTATATTTTTGACATAAAATCCACACACTTATCCTAGCATGTCTTCCACTGAAAGCTAGTTTTGATAAAGTGTTTCTTTTTTTGACTATATCCTTTTCTGCCGAACAATCATCTATAATAAATAATGTCTGCGTTCCCTCAAACAGTTTAAAAAAATGTTCTAAACACTCACTCAGTTTATTGCTAGGGTCAACTAAATAGATTTCATCATCCGTCCATATAAACCTTCTATCGTGATATGCTTTGTTCCATTTAAGTGTCGGACAGAAAATTACAATATGATCAAAATTATAACTATAAACTGTTTGTAATAGGTCGAGGACAAATATTGTTTTTCCACAACCAGTCTGTCCACAAATCAATGAACAATGAGGGGTTTTTGTCATAAAGTTTAACATCGGCATTGACACCAAAGTTGTCTGCTCCATAGTTTTAAAACAGAATTTAATCTAATCCAGTTATTGTTTTTATCATACTCTCTGTCAAAACTTGTTCAGTATAATAAAACCCTATAAGGCCCAAATGTGTAAGATTAATCCAGTTCAGTTCTGTAAGATCGTTTCTATTTAGACTAATATCAATTTTGTTGCTTGTTGTTATGACCTTAATATCCTCGCCATTGTAAAGAACAACGACAGTAACTTTAAGTTTGTCAACGTCTAAGTTTTGCCAGCTAATAAGAATTCCTTTCATAAGATTGTCACTGACGCCCAGAGCTCCATTTCTTGCCTCATCTTTTAAGACAGAAATTTTAAATATCATTGTGAACGTGTCTCCTAATTTTGTGCGTGGAATGAACTGTAATTTTGTAGAAGCTTTCTTTAAAACCGATTCTCTTCTGTGGAGGATGTACTGTTTGTCCCCAAACGGCTTTATTTCGATCTCTTTTCGACTGTTGTCCTCTGGCATAAGACTTACATGTAAAGGGCCAGAGTTCAATGCTTTTCTGAAACTTTTTTGACGGTCAAAAAATGTAAATGGGCTTAAGAATTCAAATTTTATGTCCCATTCTAAATATGGTTCTAAGTGCCATTTGTTGTCAGTTTTTCGAACTATTTTATATTTATACTGACCCGCATTATTTGCTTCTACATTGCGTAGTTGTTCTAGTTTAGGAAACCTTTTGTTGTCGTCAACCTCTTTGCGCTTATAATAACCATCTTTAGTGTACTCAAAACCATATAAAGTGCCTATCTCACCGTTTTGTTCAAAGTCCTCAACGTCTGCAAGGTCTTTTAATTCTAAAGTTACACACCTCTCAGGCGCTAATGTGACCCCCGAATCGTCTGGCCCACGTGACATTTTTTAAAACAACGTATTATTTTATTTCTAAAACAATGTGCAGGTTATCACATTTTACGACTTTCCCTGTTTTATCTGTGATCTTTATATTAAATGATCTGACCCTCCCACAAGCTAATCTTTTAAACTGTAAATTAGGGAATTGTATAATTTCATAATCGCAATATGCAGCTTTCCCTGATGGAAGAGCTCTTAAAACAGTTGAGGGCTTTCCATCATATAAGTTTTCATCAGTGCTCAGCTCGTCCAAATGAACATAGAGTAATGAATGTAATGCAAGATCGAGCGGATATTCTCCCTCATAAGTAGTTTCGTCTGGTGCAACTCTAAATTCATGAATGGCATAATTGTCAGTTGCAAAGCCTAACATTTTAGCTAGCTCTCCATCAAAAAGGTAACTTACTTCTTCTTCTTCAGGTTTGAATGTCAACATTATTTTCAAATTTGCATTGTTAAGTTTGAGAGTAATGTTGAAGTTACTCATTGCTTCTTTCAGCGAGCAAAACCCGTAATAACCATCAGGTATGGTTAACTGGCTAACTAAGTTTCCTCTATTGTCAAATTTTGTAATCTTATTATTTTTCTTGGATTTAGTTATATTAAACCATACGACTTTGTAAAAAATTTCATGGAGTGCGACCCTTTGGGTTCCGCATTCATTATCAATAGCATATTCTAAAAACGAAGGACTGTCTTGAGTTGTTATTGTTACAAACATTTTTAAAACAAATTTAAAAATGAGTGCATTCAAATATACTAATGCAAAATATTCTGTTGGGCCGCACTACAGTCCTAAAAATATAACAACTGACACCCTCGACATTTCTGTGACTCAGTCTGACGCCTTTCAAGTAAAGGTTAGTACTCCATTGGATCGTTATCTTAACCCTCCTATCAAAAACGACTACATCCCGAAAGTGTGGTTCAGTCATCCGATGCAGTTTTATCAGAACCAGTTAAACTTTGCTGTGTTTTGTGCATCAACTGGGTGTGGAGTGTCGTATGCTGATCATTTAAATCATCCTGATCCTTTGGTGAGGTCAGTGTATAGATTTCATTTTTATTACACCTTCAGACGTATTTTATCTGAACTGCAAGCACCATTACCAAATGACAAAACGTTTAATCCATTCAGCAACAGAATAGATTACAAGGCTTTTGAAAGGATCTGTAACGAATTTGATATTGACCCAAAGACAGACTTTAGACAAAAGTTGGATCTTAATCATGGTTTAGGCACCCTTTATTTTTGGGGCGTGCACAGAAAGTATAACTATGATTGGAATCCTCCTTACACATCTTTCTCTTCAGGCACAACTGTTCACCTCGGGTCCATAGAGCAAGAGCATAAAACAGCATGGACAACATTTATTTTGGATACTTCTAAGGGTCTAACAAAAGCGGGAATAGAACGAATAAACGACTCTATTCGTACTTATGTTTGGTGTTTGCTAGGTTCGCAAGCACAAACGAGATCAAACATAATTGATCCTTCTACTGGCTTTGACGCCCAAAAACAGTATTTAGCAAATTTAGAGGACGCCATTAATTCTGCAATTGATTTGCCTTCAAGTATTAAAAGGTACCAAAATGTTTTGCAATACGCAAGATCGAAAGTAGACTTTGCTGTTGGCACTGGTTTATACATGCTGCCTTCTGACCTCAGACTCCAGATAGGAACAATAATAAACTATAATAATGAAATCCTTGTGGCTGGTAAAGAAGAGAAGGCCGGAAAAAACGACATAAATTCTAAGCCAGCAATAGCAATAAAAAAAGAATCCCCACCAATCCCCAAGGCCCCAAAACCCCATCCAATACTCCCCTCAAAACCCCACCCCCAACCAATCCCCATGGTGAATAAAAGCGACCCCCATGAATATGAAAAGACAGCACTTGTTATTGGATTAACTGCCCTAGGATTACTTGGTCTTTATCTTACTATAAAGTAACCCAACTATTAAGACAACTAATGACCATAAGTGCTCAGCCATAAAGCCAACTACTTTACTTGCGGCAGACAAAAGCCAGCTAACGATCCCCCTAATATGCCAGGCAAAGAATCTATTGCTTTACTGGCTAATTTTTTTAATAAACTTGCAAGATGATCAAGTTGTTTTTTTACCCATGATTTATCTGATGGTGGTGATGGTGGCGGAGGCACTGCTCCCCCACCACCGCCGCCTGTAATAGCCAACACCAGTGTACTTATTGCAAATCCTAAGGCTGTTATAACGCTCGCTAATGTGACACCTTGCTCTCTAAACAGTGTTCTTATTCGTTCTGCTAACGTTGTGTCTTCATATAAAATTCTTTGGATAGTTTCTCTTATTCTGCTCACTTGAGTTCGTAATTGTTCTCGGTTATTAGACAACACTTCTAGTCTTGCTGATCTCTCTTGTTCAAGATCTTTTAGTCTTTGTGTTATTCTTTCTTTAACACCAGGTCCTAAGTTGTGGTCATCAGCCTCAACTAGTTTTTCTTTTTCTCTTTTTATATGCTCATCTAGTTCACCCAGTTTTGCTAAATTGTTTGTTAATTCGCCTCTGATGCTTTTCAAAGCATGATCAAGGGCCGTTATTTCTCTCATAGGTAGCGGCGGATCGTGCATGGTTTTTAATACTGTTTCTTCTGAAAAACTGGTTTCTATTATTTCGTCTGCTGTTGGGCTTAAATCTTTAAGGGGTATGTTTTGAATTTGGTTTTCTGTTGGGAGTTTTTGTAGTGTGTTTTGAAGTTTAGCAACTGCTTCCCTATCTAATTTTGGTTTAGTAATGCCAAGGCGATTTTGTTCGCTCACACTGAGCCTTTGTCTAATTGTACTCTTTTTTAAAAACTTTGATGAGTCTGGTTTAGTTGTAAGCTGAACAAGTTGTCCTTCGTCGTTTCTCACAAACAAATGGTCATCTTTTGTTTCAAAATCATTAGGGTCTATAAAATCAGGAGGTTCTTGGCCTAAACTTTGATAAAATGATTTGACCTTACTTTCTGTTAATTCACGCCGCAATGATTGTAATGGATGTGTCAAAGGAGTCATTTCACTCATGTCGTCTCCAGGATCAAAAACATCATAATCTTCAATGCCTGCCATGTTTTTAAATAATTAACTTTTTATTTTGTTTTATAAAAAAATGTCACAAGCATATGGCTCGATTCTTGACCCGCATAGAAGACTGAAAGAGCCCTTTGGCGTGAAGGGAAATAAACAGAATATTATTGTTCCAAATAATCCATCTACTATTGATTCAGATCAAATTCTTACTGTTAAATTTCCAGACCTAGGAGCAGATGAAGTGATTGTGCCGGGATCTGCACGGCTTACTTTCAAAATAGAACTTGATTCAGCAACAGACGCAAACAGGACAGTAGTTCAGAATCTGGGACGGGCAATCGTTAAGAAAATTTCTATAAAACTTGAGGGGCAAGAAATATTTTCTTTACACAATGCAGACATATTTCTAATCTATTCTGATCTATGGCTAACCGATAATGAAAGGGCCGATCTTGCTTTCAAGGAATCGAAAATAACGAAGCACTAAAACACAGAATAGACGCCGAAGATGCTAAAGCCGGCAACAAGTATGAAGCTGTAAGTTTTGCTTATGGAAATCGCTTTTCCATACCCTTAGATTTTGAGTTGTTAAAAGCGCATGCGCCATACTTTCAAGGAGCATTAAAAGACAGATTGTCATATGAACTAACTTTTAATGAATACAAACGTGTCATTAAATCTACAGACACTGATTCCAAGTACAGCATTTTCGACATCTCGTTAGAGTTTGACATTGTTAGCAACCCTAACTTAGCAAGGCTAATTGAGCAACAATATCAGTCAAAATTAGCAATATATTACGAAAGAGTGATTCATCATACTAAATATCCTAAAAGCAGGGCAGACACTATATGGAACTTTAGTTTTAGCGCCGCAGCAAGATCCCTTAAAGGTATTTTATTGCTGTGTGAAGATGAAGAACCATTCAAAAGACAAAGTGAAAAGTTTATCAATCCTAAAATAACGAAAGTACAATGTTCAATTGAGGGTAGTCCTAACCAAGTCTACGGTAGCGGGCTTAAACCTTATCATCATTTTGATGAAATAAGAAAATTGTTTGGAGGCGGGAGGTCTAGAAGTCCAACAGTAGACCTTGTGTCTAAAGATCTACACCTTCACAGTGTTAGACTTGATGAATATTTAACAACGAAATACGGTTTATGGATTGACCTAAGGTCAACAGAAGATAATCAGTTGCATGGGAGTGGGAGAACAGTTAAAGACGTAATAAACATTCAAATTGATAAAGAAAAAGAGAGTGATAAACCACTTAATGTACATTTGTTTTTAATATATGATGCGCAGCTGAATATTCAAGATAACAGATTGAAAGATATCCAATACTAAATTATTTTTATTTTAAAAAAGCATGTCTGTTACGACTTATCCAAAAGTGCCCAAAGAAGAGAACTCTGTTGCTGTAGACATAAAAACTTTCAGATTAACAAACATAACACAAATGCAAACCCAACTAGAGCAGGACCTTTCAAAATACAGCAAAACCAAACGAAGGTATTCTGCTGTCTTTAATGCTGTTACATATGTTAATACTGGAGCATCGATCACTAGTGCTCTATCAGCAGGAACAAGTGTAGGTCTCTTAGCAACAGGCGTAGGTGCACCGGTAGCTATACCTCTAGGTGGTTTGTCTTTAACTCTTGGCCTGTGTTCATTGGCTGTAAGTGCTGTCAGCAAAAAAATAAAAGCTAAACTCCAAAAGCACACAGCTATGGTTCAACTAATAACAGCTAAACTTAGTTCCTTCAAACTGATAATTGATAAAGCACTTGTCGACTCGAACATCACGGATGAAGAATTTAGTCGCCTACAGGCTGATTTTGAGGACTACAAAAGACAAAAGTTTGATCTTCAAAGAAAGGCAAGGGCAACTTTTTCTCAACAGCCAGACACCGACCAGATAAAAAAGGAATGTTTAAAAAAAGTAAACGAAACATTAAACTCTGTTCTAAACAGCTCACATTAACAACACCAAAGGGCGTTTATACTTTAGTTTATGAGTCCAAGCACAAAAAGACCGTTGATATTGATTCTGATTAACTTTTATTTTTTTTAATTTAAATAAATATTTTGAGTTAGAAAAGAAACTCAACATGGATAAGATATATGAAGGTTCAGATGAATTGTTTGAAGCAATGCTCGAGGAAGAGCGTTTGTCAAAAGCTTTAAATGAGGTCGTTTTAGAAGTTATTGATCCAACAAACGTGCAAGCAAGCGTTGTACATGCTATTTCTCAAGTTCCAAGTAAACTAACAATAAACCCTCCAGTTAAAGTAAGGGTAGTTGTTTTAATCGACTATATAACAATAAACGAAGAAAATCTAGAAGTCTGGGTCTCAACTAAACAGCAGACTATTCTTTCCTCTAATGACTTAACACCTGGTTGGGCAGATCAACTTCTTACACAGTTTAATGAAGCCTCTGAAGCAGCTAAAATGAGAGGCTCTGGTTGGTCAGAGGGCGAAGTCCTAGACATCAGATTAAGACAAGCTAAGTATGAGCCAATTGTAGGCAAGGCTTACATTCCACTGCCTCCAACATTAGTTGCAAAGAGAGCAGTTTTGAACATAAAGAATTCAGACGACAAATGTTTTATGTGGTGCGTTCTTGCTAGGCTGCATCACGTTGCCAAAAATGCAGAGAGAGTATCTAACTATTTACAGTGGGCCAATGATCTTAACTTTAACGGCCTTGAATTTCCTATGGCTGTAGACAAAATTGATCAGTTTGAAAAACAAAATCCACCAATAACTGTTAATGTCTATACATGGTCTGAAGAAACCAACCTTCTGCCAATTAGAGTGTCAAAGAACAGTCCAACAATAGGCGAACCAACCAAAACTCATGTAGACTTACTCCTAATGCAAAGCCTTAATGGGTTGCACTACACTCTAATACGCACAATGAGTAGATTACTAGTGCATACTACAAAACAACATAGCAAACAAGAATTCTGTAGAAAATGTTTAACAAGAATTCCGTCCGTTCAAGCTGCGAGCGAACATATAAAACATTGTATTAGCCCAGTTGACTGTGATACAGAACTAATTACGCCCGGAGAAGGCAGTAAAGTTAGTTTTAAGAACTGGAAACGGTTGCAAACTAGTCCATATGTTGTTTACGCAGACTTCGAATCACTCATTGTTCCTTATGAAGGACCAACCCCACAGAAACTTCCTAAAACAGTCTTAATGAGTAATCATCAGATTTGCTCATTTGCCTTCATCATTGTTAGGTCGGATGGCGCCCATTCAAAGCCAGAATTATACAGAGGACCAAATGCTGCAAAATACTTCTTAAAACGCATGCAGCAAGTGCGTAATGCCTGTTCTAATAATCTAAACTTATCTGAAATCATAATGACGCCTGAAGACCAACAACAGTATGACTCAGCCACTCACTGTTGGATTTGTGGGGCGGCCTTGGTTGCCACCGCAGAGAATCCAACAGTAAGAGACCATGATCACATTAGTGGAAAGTTTAGAGGAGCAGCACATAACAAATGCAATCTTCAACTAAAGTTTGAACCAAAGACATGGAAGCTGCCTATATTCTTTCACAACTTGCGAGGTTACGACTCTCACCTTATAATGCAAGCAGTAACCAGCGACTTCAGGGTGTCATGCATTGCACAGTCATCAGAAAAGTACATGTGTTTCACTTTAAATAACATGTCTTTCTACGACTCTATGCAACACATGATGGGTTCATTAGAGTCACTGGCTATGTCCTTAAAGTCCTGCCCAATAACAGAAGAATATTTTGACCCAACTCTTGTTAGAAAGGGCGTTTACCCTTATGAGTACATGAACAGTTGGCAAAGGTTTGACGAAGATACACTTCCGCCTAAAGGCGCGTTCTTTTCTAGTCTCAGAGGAAAGGACATCAGTGATTCTGATTACCAGCATGCTCAAGATGCGTGGCAGAAGTTAGAGTGTAAAACGATGGGAGACTATCATGATTCTTATTTAATGGCGGATACCTGTTTGTTGGCGGACGTCTTTGAAAATTATAGGAAGACCTGCATGAAACATTACAGCCTGGATCCTGCGCATTATATTTCTGCGCCCGGGATGAGCTGGGACGCTTTCTTAAAATTTACTGGAGTACAAATTGATTTATTGTCTGACCTGCCAATGCTTCAGATGATTGAAAACGGATTGCGTGGGGGAATCAGTATGGCGTCGCACCATTACTGTAAAGCAAACAACAAATACTTGGACGACTATGATCCAAGTAAAAGGTCTAACTATCTCATGTATTTAGATGCAAACAATCTGTATGGATGGGCAATGGCGCAATCACTTCCATTACGCAACTTTAAAATGTACACAGATACGGATAATATTCAAAAAGCATTAAAGTGGTTGGGCAGTTTGACGCCAGATCAACAGTGTGGATACATTCTAGAAGTTGACTTAGAATATCCTCAGGAACTCCATGACCTGCATAATGACTATCCATTAGCAGCAGAAAGTCTAAAGATGGCAAAAACAGAACCACCTAAACTTGTGCCTAATCTTCGAGGCAAAAAAAATTATGTCTGCCATTACAGGCTTCTACAATTTTATTTAAGACATGGTTTGAAGTTGACAGCTGTTCATCGTATAATTGCTTTTGATCAAGAACAGTTCATGAAACCATACATAATGAAGAACACTGATCTCAGAACTAAATCCACAGATGCTTCAGAAAAAGACTTTTTCAAGTTGATGAACAACAGCTGTTTTGGAAAGACTATGGAGAATCCGCACAAGCGTAAAGATGTTAGATTGGTCACCAGAGAGAACGATGCAATTAAGCTAACTTCTAAACCTAATTATCAGGACTTCAGAAGATTTCATGATCAGCTTTTTGGCATAATGATGAAAAAAAAGAAAGTCAAATTGGATAAGCCCGTTTTTATTGGGTTTACTGTTTTTAATAGCTGTCGAAGCTTTTGATTAGAATTTCATTACGACTACTTTAAAAACCCCTTGTAACCAGATGTCCAAAGTTCTGTACACAGCAAACCGAATTCCTTTGAAATCGACAAACCCTACTGTAAGAATTTTACAAAGACATGTAAATAATAATAACTAAAGGGCAATGCGGGATGGTAACGACAGCATCGATTACCCAAAGATTCGCCTTTGCATTCACGATATTAACAAGTAAGCCCTTTTCCCCATTCCCCAAAAAAAAAAATTTGGGGGTTTTTTTGGGGGGGGGGTTTTTTTTTTTTTTTTGGGGGTTTTTTTTTTTGGGTTTTTTTGGGGGGGGGGTTTTTGGGGGTTTTTTGGAAAAAAGGGGGGGGGGGAAAAAAAAAAAAAAAAAAAATTTAAAAAAAAAAAAAAAATTTTTTAAAAAGGGGGGAAATTTAAAAGGAAAGGGGGAAAAGGAAAAGGGGCCCCGGGGGGAAAAAAAAAAAAAGGGGGGGTTTTAAAAAAAAAAAAAAAAAAAAAGGGGGTTCCCGCCGGTTTTTAAAAATTTTTTTGGGGGCCCCCCGGGGGTTTTGGGGGAAAAAAAAAAAAAAACCCCCCAAAAACCCCCCCCAATGTTTAAAAATTTTTTTTTTGGGGGGGAAGGGAAAACCCCCGGGGGAAAAAAAAAAGGGGGAAAAAAGGGGGGGGTTTTTAAAAATTCCCCTTTTTTTTGGGTTTTTTAAAAAAAAATTTTTTTGGGGGTAAGGAAAAAAAAAAAAAAAGGGGGTTTTTTTAAAATTTTTTTTTTTTAAAAAAAAAATTTTTTTTCCCCCCTTTCCCGTTCCAAACCCCAAAACCCTTCCCCGG
This sequence comes from Conus canariensis, assembly GCA_033310375.1. Classification (NCBI taxonomy): domain Eukaryota; kingdom Metazoa; phylum Mollusca; class Gastropoda; order Neogastropoda; family Conidae; genus Conus; species Conus canariensis. The sequence goes on from JAMYXO010001447.1 coordinate 29,089, forward strand.
GGCCCCTTTTTTTTTGGGGGGGGGGGGGGGCCGGGGGGGCCCTCCCCAAAGATTCCCCGCCCCCTTTTAAAATAAGGGGTTTTTTAAGGGGGTTTTTTTGGGGGGGGTTTTTAAAGGGGGTTTTAAACCCCCCAAAAAAAAAAAAAAAAGGGGGGGGGGAAAAAAAAAAATTTTTAATTTTGGGCCCCCGGGGGGCCAAAAACCCCGGGGGTTTTGGGTTTTTCAAAAATTCGGGGCCCCCTTTGGGGGCCCCAAAAGGGGGGAAAAAAAAATTAAAAACCCAAAAAAAAAGGGGGGGGGGGGGGGGAAAAAATTTTTTTTAAGGGCCCCCAAAAAAAACTTTTTTTTTTCCAAATTTTTTATAACCCTTTTGGGGAAAAATTTTTTTTTAAAAATTTTTTCTTTAATTTTTTTTTTTAAAAAAATTTTTAAAAAATAAATTTTTAAAAACCCCCAATTTTTTTTTTTGGAAAAAAAATTTTTTTTTTTTTTTTTTAAAAAAAAAATTTTTTTTTTTTAAATTTTTTTCCCCCCCCCTTTTTTTTTTTTTAAAATTAAAAAAAAACCCAAATTAAATTTTAAATTAAAAAAAAGTTAACAAAATTAAACCCCCAAAAAAAAAATTTTTTTTCTTTTTTTTTTTAAACCCCCCAAAAAATTTTTTTTTTTTGGGTTTCCCCCTTTTTTTTCCCCCCCCCCCCCCCCCCCCCCCCCCCCCAAAAAACCCTCCACCCCCCCCCTTTTTTTTTAAAGGACCTTTTTTCCCCCCAAAAGCCTTTTTTTTAAAAAAAATTTTCCCA
>JAMYXO010001448.1:0-22500 GCA_033310375.1 Conus canariensis
GGGTGACCAGGGTAATTATATCTTGTGGTTGATGGGTTTATTGCTACTGATTAACTGTGAATGAGGGGGCGACCGGTGTAACAATATTTTGTGATTGATGGGTTTATTGTTACTGATTGATTAACTATGAATGACTGGGTGATCGGTGTAACTTTTTATTGTGATTGATGTGTAATTATATATTGTGATTGATGGGTTTGCTGCTATTGACTGATTAACTGTGAATGTCTGGATGACTGGTGTAACTATCTATTGTGATTAATGGGTCTATTGCTACTGATCGACTGAATGTAAATAGCTGGGTGACCGGTGTAACTATATGTTGTGATTGATGAGCTTATTGCTACTGATGGACTAACTCTGAACGATTAAGTGACCTGTTTAACTGATGTATTGTGATTGATGGGTCATTGCTACTGATTGATTTATAGCGCGCACACACACACACACACACACACACACACACACACACACACACACACACCACGACACATACACACACATACACACACATACACACACACACACACACACACACACACACACACACACACACACACACCACACACACATACGGGCACACACACACACACACACGCCCCCTCCCTTTCCACACACACACACAAACACACATGCGAGCGTGTGCACATTCTCACACACGCACACACATGCACGCACACACAAGTATGCTCGCACGAATGCACACGCACACACACACACACACACACACACACACACACACACACACACACACACACACACCACACACTACACACACACACACACACACACACACACACACACACACACACACTTACACACACTTACACACATATACACACATATACACACGCACAAAGCCCTTTAAGAATCTTCAATGACACATCGACACATGAAACGGTAAATTTGAAGGGGGTGGGTATGGGGAAGTGGGAAGGACATTTTCCTAAGCAAAAGGTAGGTATGTTGTACTTCCCCTCCCCCGCTTTTCCCCGAAGTTTCAGACATACCGCCTATGATTAAAATTGAATGCTCTCTCTCTGTCTCTTCTCTCTTCTCTCTCTCTCTCCTCTCTCTCTCTCTCTCTCTCTCTCTCTCTCTCTATCTTTATTATTATTACTATTGTTATTATTGGTATGATTATTAGTTTTTAATTACTTTATTTTTTTCTTTTTCTCTGTCTCTCCCTCTCTCTGTGTCTCGAGCGTGTGTTGCTGTTGATAGATTTGTTAGGCTTAGAGAGTACGGCTCACGCTGAACTCCCCCCCCCCCCCCCCCCCCTAAATCATGTATGAGTGTTCACACCATCGCTCACCTCTCAGTTAGTGATACACGTGGGCATCCGTCATCGTAGTGGAATTTTGTGATGGTGGATGGAATCGTTTGGGGTGGGTGTTTGGGGAGGTGGGGGGTGCGGGAGGAGGGGGGTTCAAAAACAAAATCAATCAGATGGGAAACCAAGCAAGCCGTTTCGTGTGTGTGTTTGTTTGTGTGTGTGTTGTGGGGGGGGGGGGGGTGTGTGTGAGGGGGGGGGGGGCAGGGGGGGGGGGGGGGATGGTATTTCACATGATTTAAAAACCATTAATTTGATTGGTTTGTCATCGTTTTTGCCAGTGTTAAAGATATGATAATGCGTTGTGACTCCTTGGATCCAAGTTGTTCCTTTTTTTAAAGTTAAGTTATTAATCGTTAAAATGAATCTGATTGTGTGAAAAATTATCTTTGTATTCCCTCAAAGTTGCTGTTGCGTCATTATCCGCTTGCAGTGGTCAAGGAGCTTTTGATTTTCTTTTATGTATTTATCATACTTCTCATGCGTATAATCCATACAACTTGTATATATTTTTCAATCTTTGTGTTCGTCATTGTTTGTTTTTGCGTTTTCGGACCAGGACATATGATACATTAATGTATTGTATGATAATCATTGTTATATAAGCTGTGCTTTTTGGAAAAGCTGGGTTCCATTTTGTTTCTGATCATTTTGGCCTACTTTGCTTTAATTCTGTATATATGAAACAATTATTCACTGAATCGCCATGGATAGCATAACAATTGCTTCATTAAATTGTCAAGGGCTTGCTGATTTACATAAACGTAGAGATGTATTTGACTATTTAAAACAGAAAATTCTGGAAATTTAATGTATCTCTATTAAAGGATATGTGGACGTAATAAATAAGTTAATTCTGGATGTTATAAACGAATACGCAGTTGATCAATCAGCGATACAAGATCAATCAGTATTGTCTGAGTTAATAAAATCTGGATTCAGATTCAAGATTTCAGATTTTTATTTATTTTTTTTTATTTTCTGTTGATGAAAATTTGAGGGAAATCAATAGCTTACGCCACAATGAAAAAGAAAACAACAACAGAAAAAGAGAACAAGATTTTAAAACGCATTGAAAGTCTTGAAAATCTTGAGAATAAAACAGAAATTGAAATAAGAATGATTGAAGAAAAAAACAAGAACTAAGAGCAATCAGGGAACAAAAAATGGAAGGTGTATTATTAAGATCAAAAGCGAGATGGATTGCAGATGGTGAAAAAATATCAAAATACTTTTGCAACCTTGAATAGAGTAACTATATTAGTAAACAAATGACTGCACTTGTACGTGTGTGTGTGTGTGTTGTGTGTGTGTGTGTGTGTGTGTGTGTGTGCGCGCGCATACATGTGCGCGGGCATACATATGTATGCGTGCATGCGTGTGCGCAGCATGCGTGCGTGCATGTGTGCGTGTGTGCGTGCATGTGTGTGTGTGTGTGTGTGTTCTTCTTCTTCAGTTTAACGTCCTTCCACTAAAAGTGATATCAGACGATGTGTTGAAGTATATGAAATGTGCGTATTAACTGTGTGATTGTTTCTTGAAAATGTGTTGTATGAATAAACATTTCTTATGATATGAGTTGAGATTGGAGATGGCCAGGTAGAGGGACAAAGTGTGGATGTGAGTTTGTGTGTGAGCGTGTGTGTGTGTGTGTGTGTGTGTGTGTGTGTGTGTGTGTGTGTGTGTGTGTGTGTGTGGAGTGCGCGTGCGTGCGCGCGCGCGCTTGTATGTAAATGTGTCAATTTATCCGGAATTAGGCAAGTACGCTTCAAACTGACTGTAGCATAGGAGCAAGAGTACTGTAAGTAATGCTAAGTAATTAACAATCTAATATTAAAGGATAGAACATCAAAGGTAAATGCCCACTGGGCTGTGTAACAAACATTTACAAACTGAGGAAAGAAAAGAGTAGTTATTCAAAATCTTGGACACAGATGACGGACTGGATCCGTCAGATAAACTACAAACGCCCGACTTACGATATAATTCCCTTGCTCTTGGACAATTGATTAACAGATGTCCTACTCCGAGTGTTTCTCCACACATACATCTAATGTTTTACAGAACTTCGTACGAAGGGAATTTAACCGCATTCTGTGCAGTAAACTTCTAATCTCTCTAGACAGAGAAGCAAGGTGATTGTTTGACGAGGCTTTCGAGTTGATTTTGCCACAATATTTAACACAACTCTGATAATACTGAGTATCCGAGTTCATTATCAAGTTTTTGAAGCTTTCATCTGATGTTTTGTTTAGAAGAATATTGCATTCTGTTAAATCCAAAGGAATATTAAGGGGAATTGAACCTTCAACATTTCGAGCTGCCTTTCTTGCAGCCTGATCGACTCTCTCATTTGCTGAAATGCCACAATGAGAGGGGACCCAGCAAAAACTAACTGATGTGCCTTTATCGGATAAAAGATGTATAACATGATTTATTTCTGTTATTATCTCCAAACGGATTTTTGAATTTGAAGACCGGATTGCTTCAAGAGCAGATCTAGAATCAGCACATACTAGTACGTGACTGACATTCAGATGGAGATAAAGAATATAATTTAAGGACATTAGGATGGCGGCTAGCTCGGCACTAAAAATCGAAAAATTTCTGCCAAGATGGTACATTTTCTCCACGTTTAAGTCAGGTATTACAAAAGCTGCCCCTGTCCTACTGTCTTCTAGCACTGAGCCGTCTGTGAAAAATTTTAGGTGGTTCTTGTACTGATTTTCCAGGTGTAAGCATACGGAAATTTTTAGTATGTTGGGTGAATCTTTTTTTGATAAATCTGAATGAATCGTATCAAAGGAGGCTTTCGTTTGTTCCCATCTTGGCACTGGTGAAAAGGATGGTTTAACAGCGATTTCATTTCTATTTATGTTGGAATCTCTGATAAGGTTAGAAGTATACGAGTAGATTGATTTTATAGATTGTATTCCTCTAGCTCGTTTTCCAAAATCTTTTTCAGAATTTAAACAAACTTCTTTTGAACAGAAATTTTTCTGTGTAAAACTCTTCAGAACGAACTTCGACGCAGCTACTTTTCGAACCTCGCTGAGAGGTAGCACTCCAATCTCATTGTATGTTCCTAAGTTGGATGTATGTATGGGAACACCAAGAGCGAGTTTGTAAGCCTTGCAATCAATGCTCTGCAATTTATTTAACAGATGTTGTGGTGCGCTGAAAAATACTTCCTGAGCATAGGTTAACCTAGATCGCACAAGAGCGGTTGATAGAGGTATTAAAGTCGAAGCATCTTGGCCCCATGGTTGCTTGTTTATAATCTTAAGAAAGTTTAAACTTTTCCGTGCTTTATTTAATATGTGGTCAATATGCTGGTTCCATGACAGTTTAGAAGTTAAGATTATACCTAGGAATTTTACTGATTTAACATATTTTATTTCGATGCCATCTAAAGTAAAAACTGGGAGCTTTTCTGGGTCATACCCAGAATTGAAAAGCATTATATGTGTTTTTTCTAAAGAAAGTGCGAACCCGTTTTCTTGTAAAAATACATTTATTTTATTGAGTTCTCGCTGGTATAAAGCTTTTATGTAGTTCAGCGACCTCGAAGGGGTTATTCGTTTCATGGTTACTCTCATCCAAAGGCATATATCATCAGCAAATTGAGCTAACTTTGTGCCTTTCGATAAGCCTTTCGGTAAATCTGCCATTAAAATATTGAATAAGATAGGAGATATTACTGAACCTTGTGGCAGTCCCATTTGCAATGTTCTCGGATTTGAATAAGTATGTTCTATTTTTGTTTGAATTGATCTATTTTCTAAGAATTCTTGAACATAATTATACATGTTACCGTTAATTCCAACAGTTTTTAATTTGTATAATAGTCTACTATGCCATACTTGATCGTAAGCTTTTCTTACGTCAAAGAATGTAGCTAGTATGTTCTTTTGTCTTGCAAATTGTTGTTTCACTTGAGTTGTAAGTTTGATAAGTGTTCTACTGTGGATCTGCCAGTTTGAAATCCAGCTTGGTTAATCGGTATGACATCATGCTTTTTACAGTAATAAGATAATCTATTTAGTACGATTCGTTCCATTAATTTACAGGTATGGGATGTTAAGGCGATTGGACGGTAACTGTTTATGTCAGTGCGAGGTTTTCCATGTTTATATATAGGAACGATAATGGAATGTTTCCATAACTGAGGTATTTTACCATCATTCCAACATTTTTGAAAAAATAAATGAAGGAACTGCACAGCGTTTGCAGGTAGGTGGCGTAGCATTTCATTCGAAATACCATCAAGACCGACCGAAGTTTTCTTGCTGCCTAATTTACTAAGACATTCTTGAACTTCTTGTAGTGTTATAGGAGCATTTAGGTAGTGGTTATTCCCAGGGTCATTACTACTACTTATATAATGCTTATCCTCTTGTTCCCGATATGATCTATTTTTTTCTGTCAAACTATTCATGCTGCTGTTTTTGGCAAACATGTCAACAAAAGCTTCAGTTTTATCAGAATTTGAAGGGAAATTAGATTTACCGAGTTTGATAGAGTATTGTGGAAGTTTAATTCCATTTTTCATTGTTTTTAATTTTTTCCATACTTTTTGCAAGTCTTTGAAATTAGATACCTCATGCTTGCAAAAAGATGACCAGTATTGTCGCTTTGCCTGTGCTATAATTCTATTCAATTTATTTTTTGCTTTCTTTTTCTCAAGAAGATTTTCAGCGCACTTATTTCGTTTGTATGCTTTTAACTTTAACTTTTTCTCCCTTTTTGCCTCCTCACAAGCTTCATTCCACCAGACATTGCCCAAATGCTTTTTAGAAACCATAGATTTTATCCTTGGAATTGATTGATTTGCGGCAGACAGCAAAGCGTTTTGAAAGAGATAATATAGCTTGTCAATATCTTGGGTGGTAACGTCATCACATTTTATTTGAAACGTTCTTAATAATTCTGAAAACGTATTCCAGTTGGCGAGCTTATAGTTAAATTTTGGAACTTTTTCTCGAGTCTGATCAGTTGGTTCAGATCTTGCGTTTTCAAAATTGATGATTATAGGTATGTGATCGCTGTTCAATGTGTCATCAAGGGTATTCCAATCACATATAGTTGCTAGATCTGGAGAGACTAGCGTTAGATCTATAGCGCTTGGTTTGTGTTTAGGATTGTCGGGGATGCGCGTTATTCTGCCGTCATTCAACAGATAAAGAGATGAGTCCACCAGGTTCTCAATGAATCGGTTATTTGTTACTAATTGGCAGTCTTTTTCCCAAAATGGAGAATGAGCATTAAAATCTCCAGTGATTAGAAATTTGCTGTTTTGATCTGTCCGCAAGGTACGAAGCCATTCGGTATTTGCATCATTGGGCCCTTGTGGCAGATAAACTGACACAATCGTTAATGTGTCTGAGCCAACCTGGACTTTAATAGCGCAAGAATGTGACCCTGGAATGTTTGGTGGAACAGGACTAATACACGGCGTATACTTTACGCCTTCTTCAATATAAATGGCTACATTGACTTTCTCGTTGGTATCCACCTTTTGGATGACTGGAGGATAGTAATAATGACAAAGTTTGGGCAATTTATCTTTTCGTACATTCAGTGATTGCAAGGCCAACACATTATATTTTTTCATGTACGAGATGTTGAACTAACTGGTCATGGCTAGTTGAGATGGATCTACTGTTCCATTGGAACACTTTAAAGCCTTTGTCCAAAGACATGGGTCCCCAGAAAGAAAAATAAATGAGACAAAGGATAATCGAAATAAAAGAAAATTACTAAATTCAAAATGATAGTGTGATAATACTAAATTATACTACGCTAATTTTCCACGTGTAGTGATTTTGTGTATGATTGAAGGAAAATGTTCGATACAACTGGTTATAAGTCATTACAGTAAAACACAAGTGGCGGTTGAACTGTCAAAATGCTGAGTGCTGGAGTTTCACAAAGTGTGTCCAGTGAGTGATTTTACCAGTCATACAGTGGACTGTACATGTTCATCCACGGTCCGAAGGTGTGACGCGGATCTGTTGTGAAGGACTGGTAGGCCCTGGATGGACAGGATGGTGGGTGTCGAGCGACCTTCCGTGGTCTCTGCCAGAAGACGTCCCTGATGTGTCGCCCGATGTTCTTTGCGATGACACTGGCCCCTCGGTAGGTTGGATGGAGTCCGTCCTTGAGGTTCCAAGAGTTGACCAGGAGGTTAGAATGGCTCACGAAGGAGATGTTCTTGTCGTCACTTAATTCCGAATTTAGGAGGGCGTTGAATAATTCTCCCTTGATATTTAATTTGGATTCCCTGACTGGGCCGTTTTGCTGACTATGACTTTCAGGTTAGGGTACTGTTTGGTGTGTGTGTGTGTGTGTGTGTGTGTGTGTGTGTGTGTGTGTGTGTGTGTGTGTGTGTGTGTTTGCGCGCGCGCGTGTGTGTGCACATGTCCGTGAGTGTGTATGCGTGTCTGTGTTCCTGCGAGCACAGGCATGCGTGTATGTTAAAACCTGATGATGATTCATGTCGCAGGGGGGAAAAAGGACCGTTCAAGTTTTCCTTCAGTTTAAAGTGAGGGTCACGGCACGGCATGATTCATGAGTTCAGCGTGACAGATCAATGCTGGGGTCTTGAATGAATGTGAGAAGCGGCGGGGTGGGTGGGGGATGGGAGGCGGATGGGTAGGGCAGAAGGGCGGGAGTGTGGTAGATGTAGGAGGTTGGGGGGGGGGGGGAGAAGGAGTCACAGCGTATAATGAGAAAGACCACATTACCTACGGAATCATGTTCTTTTTGTTGTGTTTGTTGTTGTTGTTGTTGTTGTTGCTGTTGCTGTTGGCTTAACAACAGGGGGAGTGGAACAGTTTAGTCACACACACACACACACACACACACACACACACACACACACACACACGCACACGCACGCACGCACGGTCGCACGCACGACGCACGCACACACACACACGTGTGCGATTTTCAATGTTAGTAGCATAGCCCCCCCCCCCTCCCCTCCTCCACCCTCCCTCCCGCCGTCCCCTTTCTCATGTCTTTATCCCTCTCTCTCTCTGTCTCTCTCCATTATTTCCCTCCCTCCCTCTCTCTCTCCCTCTCCTCTCTCTCTCTCCACTCTCCCTCTCTCTCTCTGAGTACGCAACAAGATGGCGACTGGTAAACATCGCGCAGGATGAGCTCTGGTCAAAAGTGTGTTGTTGGGCGGATTACAGTGCTCCAAGTATCGTTCCAGTGGTGATATTAATTAGAAGAAGTGTTTGTGAAAATGTCTGTAGCTACAGAACTGCAGAATGATAGACCTGTGCGAGTGGAGGGCCAGAATCGGACTTTTTGGAGGGACAATGCGGAAAGGAAGGAGAAAGGGAGTGAAGAGAATGAGAGAGGGGTCAAAGGTTGCAGGGGTGAAGGAGATACTGCTGTGTTGCGTGGTGTTTTGGACGTTAGCACTAACCACGATCAGTGCTCTGGACATGACCACAGTGGCTTTTGGACTGAGAGCAATTGTCAGGAATGGTGTGATTGGTCTTGAAGTGCGAGGGATTGGAACTGCCACCGTTTCGATACAAGAGGTCAACGTAACTGGAAACGAGGTCAGTAGAATGTCAACAAAGATGGCGGCGATGACGGCAAGCATGAATTGGGCGCTGACAGCAATCACGAAATGGTCAGTTATGAACGAAATGCTAGGGGCCGGTCGGAGCAATCCGAAAGTGACATTGTTAGTGGCACTACTGATCATCTTGAACATTTCGTATCTACGCAGGAGGCTGATTCTAAGTAACGATATCGAAACGAACCCCAGACCGAATGTTAATGAGAAAATTGAGAAAGAAGCACGCAAGCTGGAACACAAAATCGACACCAGGCTTAGCACGATGGAAACGCAGATGACACAAATATTCAATACAATCACATCACTGGCGGACTCTTTCAAATCACAAGCAGACACAATTAAGAAGATAGACGCAAAACAGACACAAATGTCAGACACACTCACCAGTCTAGTTCAAGAGCTAGCTGACACAAAACAAGACATACAGGCAAATATGAGGGCAGTTCAACATTTAGACGAAACACAGGAACGCATGGCAGGCAGACTAGCACTTATGTAGGACAAATGGACAAACTTGAAGGTTTTTCCCATAGGAACAACCTAAAGTTCTATGGGTTAAAAGAAGGAGACGAAGGGAGTGGACCCGAGAATTGCGAAGACATTGTCAAAGGGGTACTAGAAAAGTACATGAAGGAGGAGGACTGGGCGGCAGATGCAGTAGAACGGGCCCACAGACTGGGAAGGTTCAACCCATCAAACAAACGCCCTAGGCCTGTGATAGCCAGAATGTTACGATGGGGGGACGCCATGTGGGTGCTGAGGAACTGGGAAGCCAGGGAAACCATGAAAGCAGAAGGGATTACGGTGAGCCAGGACCGGACGAGGCACCAGACAGCACAATTACGTGAGCTGAGGGAGACGGGCAAGTCCGGCTACTTCGTCGGAAGGAAGCTGTACGTGAGGGAGCAGCCCAATCCACCAGCTGAGCAGACCTACGGACCAGTGGAGCAGACCTATGGACCAACGGAGCGGACCTACGGACTAGCGGAGCGGACCCACAGACCAGCAGATCGGACCCACGGACCAGCGGAGCGGACCTTCAGATATGACGGCAGGAACGGGCATGGGTAGCCACAGCAAGGCATCAAGAGACAAATAGACAATCGTGGTTCAGAGGAAGAGTGTCAGACAGTCACGAAAGATGGAGCTACAAAGACTATGATGGAAGGATGGAACGTGAAAGTGTGGGACTGAGAGAGAGAGAGAGAGAGAGAGAGAGAGAGAGAGAGAGAGACTGAGGAGAGAGCAAAGGGAGAGGGAAAGGGTAAATGGGGAGTTGAGAAGAGAGAAAGAGTAGAATGAAGAAAGGAAGAGAGAAAGAAAGAAAGCAACTGAGCAGATTACAAAGATGATGAGCGCCAGCAGGAGTGACAGTGGGGATGAAAGTGGTGAGAGAGAGAGAGAGAGTGAGGCAGAAAGGAGTGTATGTGAGAGTGAAAATCTGATGGCATGGAGGGAATCAGGAGAAGGAGAGAGAGGAGGGAGATCAGGGGTTGATTGGGTCAGGGTACTGGAACCTCTGCGGAACCCCCAAAAACAGAGAGATAGAGCAGAGGGTAATAGAGAGGTGTCAGTGGGGGGAGAAAAGGAGAGGGGAAATGGGAGAGGGGGTGCGTCTGAGGAAAGCAGGAATGAAGGCATGAATGTAACACACAACACAGAAACACGTGTCAGCCCGCTCCCAAGTACAGACAGCAACCATGTGCTCACACAGGTCACCGCACAATCATCCAAAAACCAAAACAAACCCAAGGACCAATCAGAACCCTTCTGGGACCCACCGGGGTCAAGGTCTGGCACAGATGCAGCGCGCGCGGCGGCAGGCGAGGCGGCAATTGACACAACACCATACCCGCGGCGCAACAGACAAGTGGTCACATGTGGTAAACAGGACAGAGTCAGCCTAGTAGAGGGGGAAAGGGAGAGGGTGGACAGGGGTGGGGGTGGAGATGGAGCGGAAGCACCGAACGCCAGGGCGCCTGGCTCGCGGCAAACAACTCTGGACGAAACAGTGCGGATTCAATGCAGTAGTATAGCGTTGACGGATAGCGAGGAGGGGGGCAGAGCTGATGGGGAGGAGGGAGAGAAGGGAGGACAACACAAAACAAACAAAGCTTTACGTTCACACACCAGTAGTACGAAGGCACCCAATAAAACAATCAGTAGCACACGCACGAATCCAACTACGAAGGTAGGAAAAAGTAAGAAATGAAGGGTAGGCCACGGCCGTACACAGGGACCACAGACTACACGAACTCAAGAGAACATTGAAAAGACACAAGAATACGACATGAATGTGGGAACGAGAGAGAGAGAGTGGGAATGAAAGAAGAAAGGAAGATGAGAGTGGAAAAAGAAACCTATCCTTTGTACGTTGGAATGTGGGGGGATTATTAGATAAGTTAACGGAACCAGACTTTTTAGAATTTATCACATCTTTTGATCTGTGCTGTTTAACAGAAACATTTACTTCTAAATTTTTCGATTTCGAATTAAAATTCCAGGAGTTTTTGCAATTACATCGTCCAGCGGTCAAATTTACTAGAATGGGAAGACCCTCAGGGGGAATAATCCTGTTGAATTTTTTTTTTTTTTTTTTTGTGCCATCAGTTATCGGATCAATGGAGCACCTAAGGCGGTGATTTTTTTTCTTTTTTTTCCCCCTAAGGCCGAAATCCACCTCTTCATTTTTTTGGTGCTTCACACTGTCCTCTTCATCTGCCAAAAAAAAAAAAAAGCAAAAAAAAAAAAAAAAAAAGTAATTTCCACTACTAGTTTTCTTTCTTTTTTTTTTTTTTTCTTTTCCTTTTTTTTTCTCCAAGCAGTCCCTTTCACACCATGCATAGCCTGTATGTTTTCTTACAAATGGACATAGTCTTGCTGATTTTAGTGTTTTGGTGTTTGATACAAAATGTCTGGGTTTATTAATGTTCTAATGTGTGGTGTACTGGCAGTCTCACACTGATCATGCGCTGCTTATACAAAGAGAACAACATAAATGAAACAAAGGACTTAATACTTAATTATTTTCTTTCTTTTTTTTCTCAGATTTTCCGAAAGAGAGGGAGAGAGAGTGAGTGAGAGAGAGAGAGAGAGAGAGAGAGAGAGAGAGAGAGAGAAGAAGACAGACAGACAGACAGACAGACAGACACAGACGAGGACAGAGGCGGCATCATAGAGTTGTATGTAGAGTTTGTTTCAAATCGTCCCACCAGTTGGCTATTCCCCAAAGAGGCCAGCCTTGCAGCGAAACGAAAGGGTCAACAAGGAAGGCATGAGGAAAGCCAAGAAGCGTGACAATAGGCGTGGGAGGTTGGGTGTTTGTTTGCTTTTTGTTTGTTTGTTTGTTTGTTTTCCACTTCCCCCTCTTCCCCACTGTCGATCCCACCCTCCTTCCCTTCCCCAAATCTCCGGTCTCCCCATCCCCAATCCCACATCTCTTCCCCACTCCCCTCCCTTCCCTTCTTTGACGAGCTTTAGTACTTGGGATAATAATCTTGGGTTATACAAGGACTGGCGTTAGGAATGATCGTTTTGTTACAATTAATTCTTTAAGCAAAAACAGGCAGCTATCACAAGGAATAAATAGCACACCAATGGTATCAAATATTGTAAGTGTATATGCGCCTACACGTGTGTTTGGCATTTACGGTTTGCGACTGAGCAACTGAGAGAGAGAAAGATACATACATACATACTAACAGGCAGAGAGAGGGACAGACAGACAGACAGAGAACATGGTGCTACTTTGGGCAAGTCATTGGGATCATAAGGTGCGATATTTCATTTGGCATTCAAATATTAAGGTTTTTGTTTGTTTGTTTGTTTTTCCCATAATCCTGTTGATAAAAAAGAGTTATCTGAATATGTCCAACTGATAAATACTGACATGGAAAATGTACTCTGTGTGAAGTTAATGAAAAGTGTATTGCATTGTGAAAAAGGCATTTTGTTTTTAGGTACATATGTACATCCAGTAGATAGTCGATATTATTCTAACAAAGAGTACTCATGCACACTAGAACTAATTGAACAATATATATTTGCACAAACAGAGCAAGGAAACAACTTCCATTACATCATTGGAGGAGATCTCAATGCTCGTATTGGGGAATGGAGCTTGAGCATCGATGATGAAAATGAGATTACAGGAAGAGAGCAGGACGTGTATGCACGTAGGTCTAAAGATCCCCGCACAAATGGTTTTGGCAAGAAACTAATAGAATTTTGTATAACATTTAATGTAACTCCACTAAATGGTCTTTGTATGGGAAAGTTCGACGATGCATACACGTTTTATTCCGAAAGGGGTAACAGTATTATAGATTACTATATATGTTCTGTTGAACTGTTAGAAAATGTGAGCAAGTGTCAGATAGTAGAGAGAGTTAAAGCTCAGCATATGCCTATTATGATGGAATTACAAAGCACACTGTCTAACGCACAAGAGAACGAGGGCAAGAAATCTTACATGAAGAAACTAAAGTGGGATCCCACAAAACAACAACAGTATGTCCAGTTCATAGAATCGGAAGAGGCAAAACAAACAATGGCGCAAATAACAGAAGAAATAGAAAGAGATGTAGACACGAGTATAGACAGATTTAATAAGCTATTAAAAGAGGCAGGGAAAGACATGTACAGAACAATAGGTATAGGAGGAAAATATAAGACTACAAACAGCTGGTATGATACAAAATGTCAAATCAAAAAGAAAGAAGCAAAACAAGCACTCAATAGACTGACATGGACGAAAAAGGATAAAAACCCAACCATTTATGAAGTAAGGAGAGAGGCTTACAGGAACAAAAGAGCAATATACAAAGAAACAATTAGAGAAAAGAAAAACCAGTATAAAAAGCAAACATACGACACACTAATACAAAATCGCAAGGACAGCCGAATGTTCTGGAGCACTATAAAAAGTGTTAGAAAGAAGAAGAACACATTACCATCTATTGATATTACACAGTGGAAAGCGCATTTCGAAAGCATTTTGAATCCACATGACACAGAAATACTAAACGATAGAGAAGAAGGACCACAAGAAGAAGAAGAAGAAGAAGTGTTAAATGAAATTCACGTACAAGAATTAGACGAAGAGATAACCGAAAACGAAGTAAGATCAGTTACAGAAAAATTAAAAAAGGCAAATCACCAGGTATTGATGAAATCCCTCCTGAATTTCTTAAAATCATAGGACAAAATATAGTGCCATTCTTAACAAAATTATTCAATAAGTTATATCAAGATAGCTACTTCCCCATAGAATGGTCAAGGGCGGTGATTATACCACTACACAAGAAAGGAGATAGACAGAATCCAGGAAACTATAGAGGAATATCCTTATTATGCATCATAAGCAAGATTTACACAGCAATATTAAACAGAAGACTATATGATTGGGCAGAAGCAGAAAATAAAATTAGCAAAGAACAGGCAGGCTTCAGGAAAGATTTCTCAATAGTAGATCATATTTTCACACTAACATCCATGATAGGTAACTGCCTATACGGCAGAAAAAGAAGTAAATTGTATGTAGCCTTCATTGATTATCAGAAAGCGATTGACACAGTAAATAGAGAAAAACTCTGGAAAATCCTACAGAAACACAAAATATCTACGAAGATGCTTAACATGCTAAAAGCTATTTATAAAACAGTACAAGCATGTGTAAGACATGGAACTGAACTAACAGAATTCTTTGAATGTCACACAGGAGTGAAACAAGGGTGCTTACTGTCCCCCTAATCTTTTCATTACTAATTACAGAAGTTGCAGACAATGTCACAGCTAAAGGAAGACACGGATATCAATTCTTACCCGGAAAGGCAGAAATATTTTCACTTCTATTCGCTGATGACATAGCTTTAATAGCAAGAACACCAGCAGGTCTGCAAAACCAAATTAAGAACCTAAAGGAAGCCTCGGACTGCATTGGACTAAAGGTTAATCTCCAAAAAACAAAAATCATGGTCTTTAGAAAAGGAGGATACCTTGGCAGACTGGAAAAATGGAACTACAAAGGGGAAGAAATTGAGGTAGTAAACAGCTACAAATATTTAGGTTTCACTCTAACGACTAAACTCTCAGTAGAGATTTCACTTTCAGAATATGCAGGAAGGGCGAAAGGGAAAATAGGTGAAATAATGAAAACAATGTATAGTTTAGGACACTTAGATATAAATATATTTTTTAAGCTATTTGATACACAGGTCAAATCACTGCTACTGTACGCAGCAGAAGTATGGGGTTTGACTCGTTATTCAGCGGTGGAAAATATACATTTATTCGCATGTAAAAGATACATGGGGGTAGGGAGAAAAACGCCAAACAACTTAGTATACGGAGAACTAGGAAGATATCCGAGGAGTATAGATAGTTCAATAAAAGCAATCAGATATTGGTTCAAATTAATGAAGATGACTCCAGACAGGATACCTAGACAAGCATATGAAAGAGAAAAAACAGAAATTGACAAACCACAGAACTGGGCGCTGGAAGTTAAACGCTGTTAGGATATGTATGGCTTTTCTGAAGTCTGGTTGAATGAAGGCGTAGAAAACGAGCAAAGATTTATCATAACACTAAAACAAAGAATCATAGATTGTTACAAACAGAACTGGCATAACAAAATAGCGAATAGTGAACGATTTACAACATATCATACGTTTAAAACTATACACCAAACTGAAGAATACTTTCGCGCAATCACAATCGCGAAGTTCAGAAAACCATTAACAAGACTACGATTAGGAATAAACGAACTGCATGGCAATAAAAAAAAAAAAAATATATTATATATATATATTATATAAGATAATCAAGCTATAACAACATGCCCCTTCTGCCCAACAGTAGAAACAGAAATGCACTTCTTAATGTGGTGTCCCAATTACAGGCGATTGCGAACAAAATACATTTTCAAACATTTTAGTAATAGAAACGCAATCACACTGGAAAGTCTGCTACAAAACGATAATACTGAAATCATAAGAGATATTGCAATGTACATCTTCTATGCCTTAAAAACGAGAGAAACCCATATGTAATAGATCTAGTTGCAAAGCCAGAGGACTGCAGGCGGAAATCTAAACAAATCTTAAATAAATGTTAGTGAACCGCCCAGAGAACGTGGACAAACGAGTCACAAGACGAAACACAACGCGTTTCGACCTCTTAGGTCTTCATCAGGTGAGACATAAACGAATAAAACAACGAAAATTCACTTAGCTTTGATCGCTTCAGATCACTTCACAGGGTTCAGCGCAAGGAAGAAGGCGTTGAATGAGAACGAGGCTGTTGGAAGGGAAATAGTGAGCGAGTCAAAGTCGTAATGAAGATAATAATATTACTGATAGGAATACTAATAATGGTCAAAATATTGAGAGAGAAAAAAAAAGGGACAAGATTACTACCAATCTTAGTGTCAATAAGTATGGGTATGGGAGAAAGGAGAGTGGGTTAGAGGATTCTTAAACAGCAGGGTTGCCGTGGCAACAGTCCCAGAGGTGAAGGCGATGGTGATGTCAATGCCAGTGGTAGTATCAATACTAGCAATAGTATTACTGAATGATACTGCTAACAACGATAATGAAGGTTAAGGTAATGAAAGCATGATACAGAAATATATTTAGAAAATACATTTTTATAATAATTAAATAAATAAATAAATGAAACATTAAAAAAAATAATCAATTTAAAAATAAGTAAATAATAAAAATAAATAATAATAATAATGATAATAAATGCATAAATAAGATAGCTATAAGTTGTGTGTGAGGTGAATAGTGGGAGATAAGGATAAGGTAGTGTGTTGTGGGAGGATATTATGGGCTGAGATTGAAGTGGTGGGTTGGTACATGTTACTTTAAGGTGTTGATGCTATGAGGGTGGAGGGAAGAAGGGGATGTGTTTACGTACTAACTGGGGGAGGGGGAGGGGCAACATATTCACACCTATACACAACCTCCTCTCTCTCTCTCCTCTCTCTCTCTCCTCTCTCTCTCCCCCCCCCCCCCCCCCCCCCCCCATTCACGACCAACGACAAAGGAGCCAGCATACCAGCATTCTATTTATTATGTGTGTGTGTGTGTGTATGTGTGATGTGTGAGTGTGTGTGTGTGTGTGTGTGTGTGTGTGTGTGTGTGTGTGTGTGTGTGTGTGTGTGTGTTTCATTTGTAATATCAACCTTATTCATTGGTTACCCCCACCTCCACCCCCAGCAACTGCCATATCCACCAACACCCCTACACACATCATTACTAGGGCAGGGGGAGGGGGGAGTAAGTCGATTGATGTAGCAAATGGAGAGACTCAGAGAGTGTAGGAAAAGGGAAGATGATGATAGCTGCAACCTATGTCTGAGGTAAACAGTGGGAGGTAGGGTGGTATGGGTGTGCGTAGGTGGGGGATATTTCAGGCTGGAGCTGCAGAGATGGAATGGTACATACTACTTTTGGACGTTGATGCCATGAGGGTGGACAGTGCCCAGTTTGGCAATGAGATGAGATTCCTGCATAAGGCGTTCCAAGTTGTCACTCTTAGATTGCCAAAGTGCCAACGCTTTGACATGGTTGATGTTGTGTTGGGCATGGTTGAAGTGTAGAGCGACTGGTTTGGGCCGATGGTGGCGGATGTCGGCCAGGTGTTCAGAAATGCGCGTCTCAAGTGTGCGAGATGTCTCACCTACATAGATCTTACCACACAGCTGACAGTGGATGGCATACACAATGTTGTGGCTCTGGCAGGAAAAAGTGCGTTTAATAGTGAAAGAGCCTGTGGGGCCATGTAGGATGGTGTCTGGTTTGGTGAGAGAGCAGATTTTGCAGTTGGGTTTTGAGCAGGGGAAAGTACCTGGTGGCTTAGGTGTGGAGATTTTGTTCAGCTTAGAGCGCACCAGTAGGTCATTGAGGTTTTTGTCACGTTTGAAAGTGATCATCGGTTTGGTCTCAAAGGCAGGTTTATGCTTTTCTACTATGTGCCAGTTAGACTTCAGGATCCTGCAGATGGGCATACTGTGAGGATGGAAGAGAAGGCAGGCAGTGGGTCTGTCTGTCTCTTTGGAAATTCTGGAGGTCATGTTCTGGCATGGATGTGGAAATTAAACAAAAATGTCTGATTTTTTCACCACATACCTCAAAGACACTACACACACACTCAACATGATTAATTCATACAACACAGATCCCACTTTCAAACCCAGCCTCCCCTTTACACTTGATGTCGTCTCTCTCTACACTTCCATCCCTCATGCTGATGGACTCTCATTCCCTCGCATTCTTTCTTAACAAACGGCCCCCCAACAAACAACACCCTCCCACAGCTACACTGGTCAGACTTGCAGAATTAGTCCCACCCTCAATACTTTTGAATTCAACAACCACACATTCTCACAAATCAGTGGTGTTGCTATGGGAACCAAAATGGGACCATCCTGTGCCTGCCTCTTCATGGGACACCTAGAACACCGCCTACTAACCTCTTACACAGGCCCAACACCAGAGCTCTACAAAAGATTCATAGATGATGGACTGGGAGCCACATCCATGCCAGAACATGACCTCCAGAATTTCCTCAACTTTGCACAGACCTTCCATCCATCCATCCAGCTGACCTACACCATTTCACAGTCAGTTAATTTCCTGGACATCACTATCTCCCTCAAAGATGGACTGCTTCAAACCTCAGTCTTCTACAAACCTACTGATGCGCACTCATACCTGGACTACACATCTTCCCACCACCAGTCCACTAAAAATAGCATTCCATATTCTGAATTCCTTCGTCTACGCAGACTCTGCTCTAGCCAAGAAGATTTCACTATACAAGCAGCCAAAATGTCTGATTTTTTCACCAACCGTGGATACCCCAGTGCCGTCATCAGTGATGCTCTCAGCTGCACTGCAGCTAAATCCAGAGCATCTACTCTGGAAACTAAACCTCCCAAAGAGACAGACAGACCCACTGCCTGCCTTCTCTTCCATCCTCACAATATGCCCATCTGCAGGATCCTGAAGTCTAACTGGCACATAGTAGAAAATTATAAACCTGCCATTGACACCAAACCAATGATCACTTTCAAACGTGACAAAAACCTCAATGACCTACTGGTGCGCTCTAAGCTGAACAAAATCTCCACACCTAAGCCACCAGGTACTTTCCCCTGCTCAAAACCCAACTGCAAAATCTGCTCTCTCACCAAACCAGACACCATCCTACATGGCCCCACAGGCTCTTTCACTATTAAACGCACTTTTTCCTGCCAGAGCCACAACATTGTGTATGCCATCCACTGTCAGCTGTGTGGTAAGATCTATGTAGGTGAGACATCTCGCACACTTGAGACGCGCATTTCTGAACACCTGGCCGACATCCGCCACCATCGGCCCAAACCAGTCGCTCTACACTTCAACCATGCCCAACACAACATCAACCATGTCAAAGTCTTGGCGCTTTGGCAATCTAAGAGTGACAACTTGGAACGCCTTATGCAGGAATCTCATCTCATTGCCAAACTGGGCACTGTCCACCCTCATGGCATCAACGTCCAAAAGTAGTATGTACCATTCCATCTCTGCAGCTCCAGCCTGAAATATCCCCCACCTACGCACACCCATACCACCCTACCTCCCACTGTTTACCTCAGACATAGGTTGCAGCTATCATCATCTTCCCTTTTCCTACACTCTCTGAGTCTCTCCATTTGCTACATCAATCGACTTACTCCCCCCTCCCCCTGCCCTAGTAATGATGTGTGTAGGGGTGTTGGTGGATATGGCAGTTGCTGGGGGTGGAGGTGGGGGTAACCAATGAATAAGGCTGATATTACAAATGGAACACACACACACACACACACACCACACACACACACACACACACACACACACACACACTCACACATACACAAACACATAATAAATAGAATGCTGGTATGCTGGCTCCTTTATCGTTGGTCGTGAATGGGGGGGGGAGGGGGGGGAGAGAGAGAGAGAGGAAGAGTAGGGAGAGAGAGAGAGAGAGAGAGATTGTGTATAGGTGTGAATATGTTGCCCCTCCCCCTCCCCCAGTTAGTACGTAAACCCATCCCCTTCTTCCCTCCACCCTCATAGCCTCAACACCTTAAAGTAACATGTACCAACCCACCACTGCAATCTCAGCCCATAATATCCTCCCACAACACACAACACACTACCTTATCTCCCACTATTCACCTCACACACAACTTATAGCCATCTTATTTATGCATTTATTATCATTATTATTATTTTTTATTATTTACTTATTTTTTAATTTATTATTTTTTTTTAAAATATTTCATTCATTTATTTATTTGATTATTATAAAAATGTATTTTCTAAATATATTTCTGTATCATGCTTTCATTACCTTAACCTTCATTATCGTTGTTAGCAGTATCATTCAGTAATACTATTGCTAGTATTGATACTACCACTGGCATTGATATCACCATTGCCTTCGCCTCTGGGACTGTTGCCACGGCAACCCTGCTGTTTAAGAATCCTCTAACCCACTCTCCTTTCTCCCATACCCATACTTATTGACACTAAGATTGGTAGTAATCTTGTCCCTTTTTTTTCTCAATATTTTGACCATTATTAGTATTCCTATCAGTAATATTATTATCTTCATTACGACTTTGACTTGCTCACTATTTCCCTTCCAACAGCCTCGTTCTCATTCAACGCCTTCTTCCTTGCGCTGAACCCTGTGAAGTGATCTGAAGTGATCAAAGCTAAGTGAATTTTCGTTGTTTTATTCGTTTATGTCTCACCTGATGAAGACCTAAGAGGTCGAAACGCGTTGTGTTTCGTCTTGTGACTCGTTTGTCCACGTTCTCTGGGCGGTTCGCTAACATTTATTTAAGATTTACCATATGTAATAGTAATATTGACGATATAGGAAGAACAGAAATTCTAAACAGAAAACAAAATATTTTACAATCAACGTTTCAATCAAATGTTTTTGTTGTTGTCATGTTGAAATGTATGTTGCGTACTCCTGTGGACGGGCCGAGGGCCCCACAATAAATGGCGCGGCGTGAAAGCGCGCGTCAAGCGTCAAGCGTCAAAAGCGTCTCTCTCTCTCTCTCTCTCTCTCTCTCTCTCTCTCTCTCTCTCTCTCTCTCTCTCTCTCTCTCTCTCTCTCTCTGTCCTACCGTCTGTCTATCAGTCTGTCTCTCTGTCTGTCATGAAAGCTCTGTGTATTTTGTTCTCTGTTGCCCAGCGCTCACACATGTACGTCAAACGTTAATCAAGACATCTTTCACTATTCAAACTGAGTCATGTAATCTTTCTTGGTTTTCGTATAAAGGATTTAAATTGAGAGGTGTTGTAACTGGCTCTGATGTGCATGAATACCTGTTCTGTTATCGTTAGTTTTAATGTGAACCTGTTACATATCTTCATTCAGTATAATGTTCACATCCCCCTTCATGATGGGCTCTGATGCCTTATTTAACTAAAACATCTTGAGTCCATCTTACTATCTTGAGTCTGTCTGCCTGCCTGTCTGTCTGTCTGTCTCCCTCCCTCCCTCCCTCTCTGTCTCTCTCTGTCTCTGTCTGTCTCTCTTTCTCCATCCCTCTCTCCCACTCCCCCTCCCCTCTCTATTCCTCCCTCCCTTTCTTTATCTCTCTCTCTCTCCCCTTCCTCCCTCCCTCTCTCCCTCTCCTCTCTCCCTCCCTCCCCCTATCTCCCTCCCTCCCTCTCTCTATCTCTCCACCCTCTTTGTCTCCCCTATCTCCCTCCCTCCCTCCCTATCTCTCTTCCTCCCCCCCCCCCTTCTCTTTCTCTCTCTATCTCTCTCCCTTCTCTCTTTCTCTTTCTCTCTCTCAATTTAATCTGATAATCTCTCAAAAGAAGTTCTTGGAACGGTGTGTGACTCACCCCTCCCCGCCCCCACCCGCGCATGTCGCCTAGCCATGTAGAACATCTTTGGTTATTCTCTGTCCGCTGCACATAATTCTCTCATCGCTAAATCTCAAGATTTAAAGCGAAAAAGACCCCCACCACCCCCACCACCTCCAACCCCCCCCCCCCCCCCCCACCACACACACACACACCCCTCCAGCCTTCCGCTCTTTTCCTGTCTTCACGCACTGCGTCTGGTGAGTTGACAGTCAGTCTGAATCCGTTTCAGCTCAGCTATTTTCTGTCTGTCTGCCTGTCTGTCTGTCCTTCTGTCTGTCTGTGTTGTCTGTCTGTCAGTCTGTCTGTCCCTCTGTCTGTTTCTCTTTTGGTTTCTCTCTGTCTCTGTCTCTATCTTTGTCTAAATGTCTGTCAGCTTCTCTCTGTCCCTGTCTCTCTCTTGTTTGTTTGTTTGTCTGTCTACCCATATGGCCGTCTGTCTGTCCGCCTCTCTCTGCTTGCCTCTCTCTCTCTCTCTCTCTCTCTCTCTCTCTCTCTCTCTCTCTCTCTCTCTCTCTCTCTCTCTTGTTCAGCTGGCACCCGAGTCAAACATGTACATTTACCTTCGCTGATGCCCAAAGTTTTTGTGCAAATAACACACTCGCCTTCGCCCGCACACTTCAATGATTCAGACGTTT
>JAMYXO010001449.1:0-29883 GCA_033310375.1 Conus canariensis
TCCACTGGAATCCGTGATTAAATATTTTCATAGCACCTGAGAACTTGTTCACCTGTACTTGCTTCTTTTCCATAATTGATTTATTTCCATTGCTGGTTTGTTTGTGAGTTCTTATCCTTTCCTGCCCGTCTTTGCAAAAACATATCTTTGTAGTTTAGCCCTTGAACTATATTGTACGTGACTGGGGCAGATCCAAAGATTCGTTCTTTCTATATTCAAACACAGGCCACAAGTCACAAATAAGAACATGCATTAAAACACTATATATGATCCATGTCAGCTTTGAAACTTAGAATAATTTGAAGTCGTCCATTAACACTGAGGTGAATGTAGATGAAATGTACAATGTCTCACCGATCATGTCACTTGACATTTAGGATTTCTATGGAAGATATCATTCATAAACTAGAAGTATACACTCTACACCTCAGCTGACGTAATAGTTCGGCCTTAAAACTAACCTGTAATACTGCCTTTGCACCAGCTGGCCTATCAAAAATAGTCCTATTCCTTTCATTTTAGTCTGTGTACTTGTATCCACTTAGAATGCATCTTGATGGTATGTGAAAGAAAAGAAGGCGAATCAACTTTCAAACATTAAAAAAAAAAAATTATCAGAGCAACTTAACTGCCCCCATCTATAAATACTTGATTTATTAAGCAAGACCCTGGCGCATCAATTTTGTGTGTGTGTGTACCCACGGCCTGTATGTCCCATCATTTCTCTTACATCTGGAAGACTTTTCACTCTCAAATCTATGTGCTACGCTAATGGCGTAGGAACACAACAACTCCATAAATCATTAAACGTTTTGTAAACCTTGCGGACACATAGTACTGAACTAATTTATTGACCTTTAAGTCCAGGACATAAGTCATCTTCACATTTAACTTTTTTCCCACAGAAGCAGAGCGATTTCCATCTATTCAAATGGCAGTTAATTGTTACTATCTGATTTCTGATACAATCCTCCAAACCTTGCTAGTTAACCTCTGAGCAGTGTTACTCTACAACTTAAGAACAATATTTCCATCTGAAGGAAACAAAAGCACAATGATCGAATTTGATATGGGTGACATGTGGTATATAATAAATCGTTCTGACTTCAAGATAAAGCACAGGCGAGAAAGCATATTTCAGGTTCAGTTGCTATGGCCTGGATTCTACTCTCTCTTTCAGCCTGGAAACTAGTCATTTTCTGTACAATACCTTGGTAGTGCGTGCTCCTTTGTCAGGGCTGGTGGCTGCACTCCAAGCTGGTGCCAGTTATCATCTGAGTGATCTGCTCTTTTTCTGACTTTGCAGTTTCGCTGGCACTGGCTAGGAGCACTTGGAACCACATGCAGAAATAAATAGCCCTTGTAATATCGGCATTGTTCTTCGGGGATGTTTTCTCACCACAGTTTGAACAACCCATATTTCCACTTTGCTTTGAAAGGCCCCCTTTCTGCAATTTAAACAATTATGAATCATAACAGTACCATGACTAATTGTTTTCATATCCTTTATGACGACTCTCCTTGACACGGATGCCAGCCAGCAAAGAAATTTTCAGTATATTTTTACACACATTTTTTTGTTCTGCTTTTCTTCAAGCTGATAACCTCACATGATTAGAAAACATAAATTACATTAATATCGATAGTTAGCATCATTTACAGACATGAACATGTTTATTATTATTATTATTATTGTTGTTATTATTATTATCATTCTTACTGTTATTATTATTATTATCATCATCATTATTATTATTATTAATACTTACGATATAGCGCCTATCCTCAGCTAGAGACCAAGCTCTAAGCGCTTTACAATCCATGCTCGTTTACACAACGGGCTGCCTACCAGGGTAGTGCTGACTGAAGAGCTGCCAGCTAGCACTTCATTCAGTCGTTTCCCATGTCACCCAGTCAATATCGTTCAGTATTGTTCACCCAATTTCCTTACTTCCTTCATTCTTTCCATTTCTCACGAGGCTGCATGCTGTGTGTAACATGTCATCCATACCAACAGCCAAACTGGCCTTCTCTTCCGAAAGGTGGTGATGGGATTTTACATGTGTGCAAGATGTTATGCGTGCGTTCACACACGGAACCTCGGTTTATAGTCTTATCCGAAGGACTGTATGGGAGATTGAGTCAGAGCCAATGTTAACCCTGAGGGAAAATTCGCTCCCGGCGGAGATTCGAACCCGCAACCCCAGGATCACCAAGATTACAAGTCTGGCGCTCTACCTCTGAGCTATTACAAGCATAACCAAATCTTTGGCCTTCACTCCGCCACCTGCCATTAAAGAAAAAGGTATCAGCATGCGCACCTGTGTGTCCTTTCATCGTTAAGGATGACCTGTCTTGTTGCGCTCATTCCCGCCAGTCCATTTGGTGATTTTGCCGGTATCAACTCGCGATGGGCACCCCCTACGCGATTTTTCTCGAACTTTGTCCATTATCAAGTCAACATTTCTTTCCATTACTTGGGTGGTCAAACACTGTTACATGACGTTTTCCATCGCTGTACGCTTTTTTACTTTTTTTTTATCGGGAGTCAGTGATGTTCTCACCACTATGACACGCAGGCAAGTTTTCACCGATAGATTCTGAGTTTATATCTGGCCGTACGGAATCTTGTTTTTGTTTTGAAAAAAAAAAGTGTACCGTGTAATTCCAGGAGAGCCGGGCTTTGCACTCAGACAATGTACTCGCTCAACCTCGATGACGTCGTCTGTCACTGGTGTTGTTAGAGCAAGGCTTGTAGTTTTTTTTCTGAGGCTCTGAGGGGGGCTGTGTTGACTCACTGCTGACGCAGGTTCACCCTGACCCAGACCTGCTGCTGTTCTTGTCATTGTGAGGATCGCCCACGTATTGCACTCTGTCGTCTTGCAGGCTGGTTTGTAATGACCTGGTCCCGACTGTCAGCGTTTTTCTCACTCTGTGTGATTTGTTAGTTCTACAATACAGTCCAAGATTATTGGCATTAATCTTTCAGGTTTTCCCCTTTTTTTGTATTGACTTTGTTACGGGTATTTTAAGAATAGAATTCGTGTGTGTGTGTGTGTGTGTGTGTGTGTGTGTGTGTGTGTGTGTGTGTGTGGTGTGGTGTGGTGGTGTATGTGTGTGTGTGTGTGTGTGTGTGTGTGTGTGTGTGTGTGTGTGTGTTTTCTAGATTTGTATCTCTAGTTGGCCATTTCTGATTTATTTCAGATTTTCACATAGCCTCTGAGATTTGGGCCGATGAGACTTGTACTGAGTTATTCCGTTTTCATTGAAAATGAAATTGGTTGTGACGTGGTTTAGTCCGTAATTTGTATTTTAATCATGCCATTTCATGGCATTAGATAGCCTCAGGATGGATTCTTAAGCAGTTTAATGATGGGGCTTATGGCTTCACTAGTTACAAATGATCGACAGGAGAGGTGGTGCCTCTACGTCTTACACGTGATGAATTCATGCCTTGGGCAGGTGGGATGAGTGAGGAATAACATCAATACATGTCCACTTCTAAACACACACACACAACACACACACACACACACACACACACACACATACATACCTTCTTTTGCCCACTATTGAGTCTCATGTTAAACTTAGGCAAACTGGGTTTCCCTATTTCTTGTGGATTTGGGGCTTCAAATGGATGACAAATAGATTGATGATTAGTATTGCTATAAATTCAGAGCAAACGGAACTTGTAATACCTTATGTGTGTCAGAGTAGACTCGTGTGAAATAATGGGTTTATTTGATACCAGTGGGTTCCATCTAATTTAAATATTATACACTCTGTCAAACTAAGGAGGAAAAATGGGTTTCACACTTAACTTGATTTCGTTACACTCTGTCTGACAAATGACGAAAACTGAGTGCATGTATGTGTAGACTTTGTATGTATATGCAGGATAACTGCAGCTACTATATAGATAATGTGATCCAACCCATGAGGTGTCTAACAAAAATGATAGCCATCTGACATTTAAATTCTGTAGTTGAGTCTGTGTTTCACATGTTTGTTCTGCGTGTTTTTGAATGTATATTTTAAATGTATAAATGGTTCTTATTATTGTATATCTGTTTGTTTTTTTTTTACATATACAATGGTACTTCTCGAATAAGATGCTTGCAATTGCGACTTCTCAAATAAAACTTGACATTGGACAAGGAAGAATGCGTCAGTGTTGTGGAGAGAGAGAGAGAGAGAGAGAGAGAGAGAGAGAGAGAGAGAGAGAGAGAGAGAGAGAGAGAGAGAGAACAGAAGTGCCATTGCTTTAAATTAAGCGAGTGAAAAATTTAAATAAACCAATATCCCTTTTTCGAAAATCCTCACATCACCGTAGCTTGTGTATCTGTACATAGTGTTCAAGTGCCTCAGCGTTTGGGATGACCCTGCAGTTTTTATTAGCCAAGGTATCTCTTCCAAATGCTGACTCCTTGAATCTGACCGCTTATCTCTGTGTGACCTTTGCCTTATACTTTAAATATAATCAGCAGATGGATGTTTGTTGTGCAGTTTCAAAGCAAAAACCTTTGCAAAGGGTAAAGCAGAGATGTCCTACGTCTGAGTTGACAACAATCAGCAACCAATGTCTTTTCACCCAAAGTTGGAGTGTGGCTGCCTATGTGGCGGGGTATTTTTTATTTTTTTTCGTGTTCTAGTATCTGGTAGCTTGTGAACTCGTTTTACCCTGTTGGGCCACCCATACTATACTTGAGAGTATTGTCAGTTTTACTCCAACTTTGTTGGGTGTTTATGCATGTCTGTATAGTTGTTTTCCTACGAAAGTGAAGTTTTCCAAATAATTTTGCCAGGGTCAACTTCCTTGTTGCTGTGGGATTTTTTACGTGCGCTAAACGCATGCTGCACACGGGACCTCAGTTTTTCGTCTGATCTGAAAGACTAGCACCCAGCCCACTGCCAATGGTCTAAGGGTTGGGGAAAGAGTCCAGGCTCAGACGGGACACACCCGGCGGGGTAATAGACAACAACCACATTTGTAATGTTCTCATCCCTATCTTGTGCATCTGTACATAGTGTTCAAGTGCTTCAGCATTTGGGATGACCCTGCAGTCTTTATAAGCCAAGGTACAAGAACAGAAAGAGAAGGTCTCTTTAAGTGTCATCCCGAAATGAAACTGGAAACAAAATGAATAAAAAAAAAGAAAAGAAAAAAAAAAGAAGAAATTTAAGTGAACGTTTACGAGAAAAACTGTTGTTTGTGTTAATGATGAAAGAAAGACAAGGATGGGCGTGCAGAAAAATGAAGAATGGAAGGTATGTGTCTGACGGCATGAAGAAGAATGAAACAAACTAGACAACAATGTAAAATTGCAAACACACATAAAAAAGAGGAAGAAGCAAATACACTCGTCAACAAAAGTCACTGACCCTTTTATGAATTAGTGAAGTTTCTTATGCTTTTTCTTTAGTTTGAAGATTTTGTTGATTTCCAACTGCATCTTTTCAAAATCTAAAATCATTTATTTCATTAATCCTTGTTTAATGCTTTTTTGTGTGATGTGCTCCTGAAAAAGTGGTCCATGATTTTTGTTAAGGAGTCTGTATACACAAGATAGCATTCAAATACTTAACAATCACTCTTTCACATAACGATGACCAGAACAAGAATTTTACTTTCAAAACTCACCGGCCTTTTTGCCGATAGACATTAATGTAAATGTAAGATTTCACCAGAGACATGTAAAGACATTTAACTAAAAGCATCTCTCTCTCTCTCTCTCTCTCTCTATATATATATATATATATATATATATATATATATATATATATATGCTGAAAGAATTATATTTGAATAATTACACAATTATTTAAACCTAACCTATTCATCCTTTATCTTCACAAGATATTTTAATAAAAATATTTGAAATTTCTAAACAAATCTATAACAGGTCAATCATTGACAAAATAAACAAAAAATTAGCAGTCATTCTTAAAGAGAAATGAACAGAGGGCAATAATAATAATTAGTTCACAAGTGCAAATACACAGAAAAAGAAAAAAAAAAAAAGAGAAAAACTTTCATGAACCATAATTCCCAATTCAAGGCACTGATGCGAGCGTCTGAAGTCAATCTGAGAAAATACAACACAATGGGTGTTGCCGAAATTAAGCATTGACACTAGTGAAAAACTTCTTGGCATTGTGCATATCGACTTCAACATGTAATCCACCTTAATTAACAATTTTTCCATTGATACAGTCACAATGAACATTCAACATCACCAGTCCCCAGAGGCCACATTCATGAATGCAGACCAGTCAATCAGATCAGCGATCTGTATGCAAACTAGGGCAAAACCATACAAAAACTGGGTGATTCACTCAATTTGCACTGCAATCGCCAAAGGGAATATCCAACCTGCACCCACAATCATGGCCGCAGCTGCCAGCACAGGAAAAATGCGCGTAAGCAGCGACTGGTCTAAAGGTAAAACAAGTCGCTTACAGTTCAAATTGATAACACTAAATGTCACATAGTATGGGAAAACCTGGCTAAAGTCGATGAGAAACATTCTTAGCAATGAACAGAAAGAGATAAATTGATTATACTTGATTCTGTGTATCTTGTCAAATTAAAACAAAATGAAGCAAAGACTATACAGACAAATCATTTCTGTTTAGAGCTTTTCAGTCTGTAAAACTTCAAACTTTCAAATAATGTAGCTAGAACTGTGGTGTCCGAATGTAGCATTAATTTGAGCGTCACCCGCATTGGCTACCTCCCTTCATGATTTTCAGTTTTCAAGGTCATGAATATGTCAAGGTCATGACCTTGAACCCAAACGGCACATCCTCAATACATAACCTACATGCCCACCAAGTTTCCTCTTCCTATCTTTACTCCTTCATGGTGTTAAGCTGCAAACAAGCATACACACACACAGAGCTACTTACACAACAAAAAACACCATCACTGCACAAACTCCGGGGTCATAAAAATGTTAAAATAATGATTTTGAACTTTCGCCTGGTTTTCCTGTACTTTGTCACAATTGTTTAAGAAGCTGGAATGTCTCTACTACAATGGAGTAAGGGGGGAGGCAAAGTCAGATAGAATAAAGAATGCACGGATGAAGAATTCTAACCCACATATTAACACGGAAGCGCTCCGGCCTTTCAAACTTTAGACATATGTCATGCACTCATTATAATGACAAAAAGAACAAGGTATAAATGTATTAATAAACAATCAACCAGAATTAATTATTATTGTAAATATTTACCCATCAATGCGCAGACAAAAAGAACAAGGTATAAATGGATCAATAAACAATCGACCAAAATTAATTATTATTGTAAATACTTACCTATCAATGCACATAACGAATAAGAAAAAAGTAACCTTTCACTGGCATACTTCGAGCAAGAACGTAGCTTTACTTTTCGGTTTCTGTCGTTGAAATGGGATCCATTCACATTCATAAACAGGCTAACGTACATAATGACACAACTGATCATGGCATTGCCCCCTTCGACTTACAGAGGAAGGGAGAAAAACACTAAGAAAGACCAAGTACAAAGAAGAAGGGGTACTACAAGCGAAAAGAATGAGAAAGAGAGGGAGAGAGGAGAGAGCGACAGGGAGGGGAGTGGCAGATATTCAGAGAAACCAACAGATAAACTGAGGCAGCCAAGCAAGAAACGTGAAAGAGTTACATCTGTCCATGTCGCATGAACATAACTGTATAAGCTTACAGGGCATATATATTTGAAAATTGTCATCCAGTCTTGTTTACACTCGGCCGTACAACAAATGATTTTGCATATAACCCGTCTATCATCACCATATTCAATTAGTGTCTATCCTTGAAGAGAGAGGAGATTGGGGGGAGGGGAGTAACAGTCTCACTGGATCTAATCTAATCCAATCAGACATTTTGATTCATTCTTTGTTTCTTCAGTAAGTTGTACACATAGTATTTCACGCATGTCCAACTTCTGCGGCGAAGATCTGGTTCTGAAGCTACAGCTTTCTGTGCATCATGCTTCTGGGGGACTCTGTTCATCGTAATGCAATGGGACAACTGTCTGTGCACAGCAGCTATCTCATATTTGCTCCATGGTCTCTTAGTCTGCTTTGGTGTCTTTGTCTGCGTTGGCGTCTTTGTCTGCTTTGGGGACTTGGATTTTGAAATGCACAAGTCAGGCTCTGAAGTACTCACGGTTGAGACAATTGCGGTGGATCCGGTGTGTTTTGGGGCATGACACACCGACATTCGTTCATCTGACATCTCAGCATTTTCCACCTCTACAATGTTGCTGGAGAAATCTTCATCATCTTCATCAGCGTCCTCAACATTATTTGCTTCTTTGTCAGGATCCAGCTCCTCTTTATCCAGGTCTTCACCATCTTCGTCTACGGTCAATCCCCGATTCACTCTGAAGAGAATGCTGGCCACTTTTGCTTTTTGCAAAATGTCAAGTGGTTGGCGATAAACTGACCTGTGGACACGAATGTCATGGCCAAGGAAGGACGCCAGTTGGTCTTGCTTTAACTTGGAGATCTCCATGGCTTGACTTAAGGTCGCCAGCTGTTTGCGAAGAGCCGTTGCAGTGAACAAGGATGGATTCGTAACACCAGCATTCAAAGCATATTGTTTCAGAACTTCAGGTCCCCTATAAGGGTGTGTTCCTGTCGGGGTCATGAACATGTATTCACTTTCAATCCCTAAGATGCGGCGGAGGTCAAGCAGCTTTTCAATGCTTTGAACCATCTCAGGAGTCAAAAGAATGGGCACTGCTCTATTGAACTTGCCTCTGATTTCCACTCTGTGAAGCACATGAACTAATTTCTTTTCAGTGACTGTTAGGTCATCAAGAAGCATTTCTTCTGGTGGAGCAGCTTCTGTGGCTCTGCTCTGATGGTAGTCTGACCACTTCATTCGTTGCACTTCTCCACCACGTTTTCTGTTGAAAACTGTGATGGATGCTAGTGTAGCTTTTGCCAGTGTTCCATAAGAGTCACTTTGGTTGTCTTTCTGAAGAAGGGAATTCACTTTCCGGACATCTTCCAGAGATGGGATCAGTTTTGGCTTGTTCATCTTTGCTCTCTGGACGGATTGTGAAGCGCAAGCTGACACACGGTCAAACCAGTCACTTTGATACAGTGTATCAAAACGTTCACATGTCTTGTTCAGGGCAGTGTCGTCCATCATAACAGCTTCTGCTTTGAGAATCTGGGATGCTTTTTTCAAGCTGTACCCCAACTTTAACACAAGTGATCCCTTTTTACACATGTTTGTGGAGTCACTGAATTCACCTAATTGTCTGGTGCAGCTGATCAGCAAGTCAAAATTGACAGGGTCAATAGCTTGAGCCAGAGATGAAACCTTCATGTTTGAATGTTTTCTCATTAACTGAGAAAGTCTGCCCAATTCTCGAAGGCGTGAGCGGATCTGACCTGGTGTATTTTCTTCAATGTCCCTGCGGTAAAATAATCTTTCGCCATATTTCAAGATCAGAGAATCGTTTCTTATGACAGAACTTATCTCATCATCTCTCATGTTTGAAATGACTTTCTGGAAGAAATTCCGTGAGACACTGCTTGACAAAGGCATCATCATTTCACCTTGCTTTACACATTGCCCTCTTCTAGGTTTAGGAGCAGTGTCAGGTTTTTGTGGACAGGTTATGTCATGTTTAACAAGAAGATTCTCAGGAAAAGTGCTTTGCAATACTGACACGCCACATACTCATTTTGCGTTGTACAGTGTTCCTTCTTTTGGTATTTGGGGATTAAGCTGCCTTCTTTGTTTTTGATGGCTTCATAATTATGTTTGAAATCACCTTCATCTTGCAGTTTTATGAACGTTTTCTTCTTTCAGCACTCCCTTTTCTCATTTGAAGGATGGCTGCAACTTCTGGTTCTAGTCGATGCACTCGTGTCAAATGTGTCGACATTTTTGTGTTCATTTTTTGACAAAACTTGCAACAATGCTGTTTACTTTTGGAGCTTTTATTCCCACGAGCAGGCTTGCCAACTGTAGCATCACCACGTTTTCCACTTTCATTAGCTGAATCACTTTTTGTGAGTTTACTTTTTTCTCCCTGGAGCACTGGAAACACAATACTATCAGAAGAACTTTCATCAGTTTCTTTTATAATTTCCTTACAAGACATTTCATTGTCTGTGTCAGGTATTATGTCAGGGTCATAATGGGATGGAAGACTTGCATTACATTCACTGTCTGATTCAAAATCTGATTCAAAATCATTGTCTCCCGAACCTGGGGCCCAGTCTGATTCAGAATCAACGAAACTAAACAAAGATATGTCACTGTCCACTTCGCTTTCATAGCCCTCCTCAAAGGAACTGGAGAAGGGATCTGCTGGTTGAGGCTGGTCTGGCATTGAGGTAGCATTGCTGCAGAATCCAGGACCAGCTTCCATGACTCCCTCAGCACCCTTCACCAAGTTGTCCCCAGCTTCATCAGAACTGAAAACACATACACACACATTTATACTGAGTTGTTTTTGTATTTGTACGTGCAATACTTAGTTCCAAGAAGTACAATCAAACAATACAAAAAAATGATATGTATCTCTTCATGACTGTCAACCTGTGGATAAGGACAATGGGTGTATGGTCTGTCCGTTGTGTGGATGTAACTGCAAGCCTATGTGCGTCCATGTAAGACAAAAATGTTTCCCAGTCAACAATGCTAAAACAACTACCATAATTTGCAGACTACAATGCAATACATTTTTCCAAGACTAAAACTCTTCAGCATTATTTATTTACGTATTTATAGTCCTGTCGACAGCGACTGACCCTTTATGATTAACCCACCATGTGGGCAACCACACTCCACTTTGCATGGTGTTAATGCTATGCGAGACAATACCTGCATAAAGATGCAAAACATAACATACATGAAGCTTTACTGCTCTAGCCTATGTCAATATGTGTGACAGCCTTCAATAAAGGCCCACATGCTCTATATTCCACTTTTATTTACCCATCTTACAAAAACAAAAAATATCAAAATCTTAATTTTTTAAACACAATTTCAAGAACCCACGCCTCCTGGATACCAACTTTTCACAATTTCAAACGAATGCAAGCCCAGTGGTACAAACACTCATGCATCACTGAAAGCAACCAACCAATTGTTCTGCTTGTACCCTGGCCTGTGATTCATAATCAGTTTCTCCAGGTGCCCAGGCTGATTTTGAGTCAATACAAATGTCTGAAGACAGTTTACTGTATACTTCATTTTCATACCTCTCCTCGGTGGAGAAGAAGGGGTCTGCTGGTTGAGGCTGGTCTGGCATCGGGGTAGCATTGCTGCAGAGTCCAGGACCAGCTTCCATGACTCCCTCATCACCCTTCGCCAAGTTGTCCCCAGCTTCACACCGAACTCCACCAGAACTGAAAACAAAAACACACCTTTATACCGATTTTAAGGAAACCATACATGCATTTATTATTCCTTTGACAATCTTTTTGGTGCAGTGGTCAGCATCTCAGATTACAGACTGTGAGGTCTACAGTTTGAATCCCATCACCGTCAAGGGATTTTTTTTGTCCTGGTCCAACCCTGCCCAGAGTGGGTGGCTATGAGCTCATAGGGGAAGACTGAAACCAACAAATCGAGCTTCATCTACTTAACGGATGGGATTCTGAGAGTGTTGTTTTAATTCCATGACCAACACTGTAGATATCTGTAGTTCTCGGGCCTGGTTAATGCCAGGATAACACCTAATTAATGCCGGGCTATTTGAAAGGAAGTGTAGAATATAAACCTGTCGCGTAGTCTCAGACCGAAAATAGAATTACACAACATAATTATTATGATCCGTTTCATTACCATCAATCATAAAAAATAAGAAACAGACTCAAATTCTGCGGCCTTGCATGCCCTGCTCTTGGTGACTTCAGTTTCAATTACCAATCCAGTTAATACCCTTGGTGTAGTCAGGTCAAAGTCATGGTGATCAGTGTGTTCTTGGGAGCTGTTGTTGGATGGTCATGGCGATTATTGTCGTCAGTAGGGCGATTAGTAGGTGGTGTCCTAGACTCCACCGAAACCCACAAATTTGTTTCAGCAACAGTGCAGTGTCTTCACGGTTGGTGGCCTCCTGATCATCCAACAAAGATGTGCTCCACTTGGACAGCTGGTGTTGGATTCTATAACTTGAACAAGCTGGGATGTGACTGTGTGTTGGGACTCGGAATGAGCGGTTTGTGAGCAACGCCACTTTACAACCCAGCAAATGAGACAGTAACAAATGTAACTCAAATGAGAAAGAATATGTTTTTAACTTAATCACTGTAGTAAGCCTCCTTCGATCATGGCTGAACATGGATGAATCTTTCCAAGGTTTATGCGTGGACGGTTATGAGCCTGGGCATTGTAGTGTGGATGACAGGCTGCTGCCCATGCAACTTGTCTCCCATCTCAACCTCGCTGACGAATCCAAAGGAACAGCAAGACTACTGCAGTGCTACTGTAATGTGATAAGAACTTATATGAAGCTTTTAATTCTCTCTCTCTCTCTCTCTCTCTCTCTCTCTCTCTCTCTCTCTCTCACACACACACACACACATACACACACACACAACTGCCCCCATTTTCCAGAGATATATCCCGACAAGGAAAAACTCCAGTTTATCAACCCTCCAATTTTCAGGGTCCACTGATCTCTTTGACCTTGATCGGTACATAAGTGTCTAATGCACCATAAGCTGCTTCTTTTTATTTTTCTCGATCGTCAAATGGACAGGCCTGTCTCCATGGTGAAGGCAGCGGTGTGCTGCACCTCCAGGCTGCCGTAGAGCTTTTAGGCCAGAGGCATGGGGTCAGGCCAGGTCCTCTGTCTGAGCGCCTCGTACGGCAGGCAGCACTGAAGCAGATGTTCTGTTGTGTAGCTGCTATTCCTGCATGGGCACTGCCCTGTGTGGCCGATGCGGATTTTGGTGTAGAGATGGTGGTTCAGGCGATTGAGGCCAGTCCTCATCCTGAACACTAGGACCTGCTCTCGTCTTGTCAGTTGGTAATACAGCTCTGTCCTGTTGTGGCATGGGTGTTCCTGCATCCATTTCTTCTGCTGCATGGCCTTGATGACGGTCTTGGCTTCAGAGTAGGATGTAGTCCTGTCCAGCACCATAAGCTAAACCACCTTCACACCATGTTTCAACATCAAGTGTCAACCAGTGCTTGAGATATGGCTAAAAATAGATTTCCGGTTATCAGTTTCATACACCAAGGTAACGACTTTCACCTTAGAATGTAATGTTTGGATCTCTTTCCATTAAGGTGGCACACTAACACTCAACATTTAAAGCGATTCTATCAACCCGTTTGGAAAATGTACTTGGGACAGTCAGAAGAAGAAATAATGATACTGATTTTCAGCAGCCACGATCCAGCAATCAACTTGACCTGAATCTTGACCTTAATAGGTACACATTATTCGGAAGCACCATAAACCAAACCAACTTAATATCAAGCTTCAGCAGCCTACATCGCCTGGTGCCCGAGATATGGCTTAAAATACATTTTCAGTTTTCAAGTCCATATGACAAGGTAATGACTTTGACATTGATAATTCATGTACTAATCTCTTCCTATCAAGAGTGACACACCACACAAAATTTGAAGCAATTTGGCCAAGCTGTTCTAGGGATATCCTTGGGACAGACAGAAAAAAAAACGCCCATCACAAAGGCTGATCACCGACAGTGTCAGACAAAAAAAAAGCACATCAAACATTACACTGAACTGTACCTCTTTCCACGTAATACTCCTTCCTTCCTTAGAAAGCCAAACACTTCGTTGGCAGTCATGAAAACCTGGGGAGAGAAAGAAAATGGTAGTTATCACAAAAGCTACAACAAAAATTAACAGTAAACACAACAAAATCCTTACAAAGGATGGATTTTGCGTGTGTCATTACACTTTTTTCCCTTCAAGGGCGTGGAGGGGTAACAGCAGAACGAGTGAGTGGCCACGGCTCTGTTGCATGGAAGTCTACTTAATCGTTTAGTGATCACTAAACAAGTTTTTCTCCTCTATCACTGGCGGAAAAGCTGTTTAGTAACTACTAAATAGCAAAGTAGACTTTGATGCAACAAAGCCCATAGGAGCAGAGCTGAGGTGCAATAGACGGGATATTATGGCCAAAAAATGGCCTGCTTCCTGTTTCATTACTTTTAAAGATAGGGTCGGTAGGTCGGTTTAAAAAAAAAAAATATATATATATATATATATATATATATATATACACGTAAAACTGATGCAGTAGGTGATGAATTTTGGAGAAGACATCTCTGCACTCCATCCCTCGGCTCCTGCTTTCCCTCCCCCCACCCCCTTCTTATTCATGATAAATGTTCACTGTTACTGTTTTAAGTACCGAGAAGATCACAGATTTTTAATTCAACGGCTGACTAATGCATAAATAGGAATGTGTGTGTGTGTGTGTGTGCATGGGGGGGGGGGGGGGGGGGGGGGGGAGGGCATGTTCACAAAGATTTGTCGAAACACCAATGAAAGCATTACCTTAGCATCGCTCGGTAACAATTTAGGAGCTATGATCAGCAACATGATAAGAAAAATTGAAACAAGTGTCCTTCACCGAAGCTTTTTGTAGTACAAGAGATTCTGCAAACATGGGAGTGTTGAATAGCTTAACGGCTTGTTTGGTCCCTAAATACTACTACTACTACAAAGCTGGCAATCCTACTTCTCCCCCACCCCACCCCTCCCCCAACCCTTCCCCTTCCTCCAGCCTTTTCCAATGTTACTACGACGTTTAACACAGTTTTTTGTTTGTTTGTTTGTTTGTTTTTGCACTCTCCCTGTTTTCCGTCGCAATACAATCAAGTTGGTTCAGCGACGTATGCAGCCAGATCCAGATCTAGACGGTGATTAACTCCAAGCGCAGCGCGCACCTATCTTTAAGCTGCACCTACCGATTAAGTAAACAAATCAGAATTATTAATACACAAGCCCTTGGAGAATAAAACCGAACGTATATTATTCAGAACTATCGAAAGGTAAAAATGACTGAACTTGAAGCGTGAACACAACAATCTTGGAAAGAATAGCTAGACTCAAAATGTCAAGTCGTCACTAAATACAATTGCGGATATTAATAATATGAAAAATCTTTTCAAACACCAAATCATTTTGCACGAATACAAAATAATAAAATAAAAATAAACTTACTTCATCCTGTTTGGCAACAACACTCCGACCAAAAGGGAGCATGTCCATGCGAGTTCGCCCTTCGCTCCGACCCACTGTCGCCATAACTCTGAGTGAGAGTGACGCCCCTCGCGCCTTTTTCCCGCGCTGTGTAAGTTGGGTAGACTT
Organism: Conus canariensis; assembly: GCA_033310375.1. Classification (NCBI taxonomy): domain Eukaryota; kingdom Metazoa; phylum Mollusca; class Gastropoda; order Neogastropoda; family Conidae; genus Conus; species Conus canariensis. The sequence continues at coordinate 15,339 of JAMYXO010001449.1, forward strand.
TGGAAACTTTTTCACACAGATTAGAGGTGCAAGTCAGAATACACAGATTCCGACGAAACCCAACCATTGGGTTTCAGACCAAATTTTGGTTTGGGGAGCTTGATTAGACTATTTTCAAAGGCGGGAAACTGTCAAAAAAACCGGGTTCCATAATTTTAAACCCAGTAATTTTATAAACCGAGTTTTTACTGAGTGTAACATACGGATAAACACACACACACACACACACACACACACACACACACACACACACACACACACACACAGGGATGACTCAGTTGTAAACTGATTGTTTAACAGCTGAGCTAGTAAGACAGTCATTGGTATAATCATCGGCTGGACACCTCACGATTCCCCATCTTTTACCCGACCTCTCCCTGGAATATGGGGTCAAAAAGACCAGATTTTTTTTTCTTTTAATTATGCACGTGTGAAGGAAGTGAACGTTTTCTGCCCGCATGTTTTGTCTGAGCATTGTTGACAGCTGCTGGGCCTCACCACCTCACGCCCCATACAAGGGGTGAACAGTTCAGTTCTGACATCGGTTTTCGGCTTGGGCTGTTTATCCAGACAGGTCACCGACGTATTCCAAACTTTCATAAAAGATAAAGTTTGACATAATACTTTAGATTTGTTTCATCTAAAAGACACGATGGCTTATTGCTGGGAAGACCAGTGCTACCAACAGGAAAAATGTTTATGTTTGCAGGGAAGGCAAATGTCATGGTCAGGGAAATCAGTTTTACGAGTATCACGAAAAACAGGAAGGTTCGATTTTTATACAGATTTTCTTAATAATTAGGGGCTTAGGACAGGGTTAGATGAGACTAGGGATAAAGGTAGAGTCATGTAAGGGTTATGCCTAAGATTAGCTTTCAGCAGATGCACATAAGATAGAATTGTGTACAAAGTTTATTGATAGATCCGACGAATTTTGACGTGGCCCATATTCTAAGTCCCAAATGGGACAGGTCGAGATTCCTTAAAAACTACAGAATCACCTTCAAGATCCTGTTTGTCCTGTTTCCTATCCCCTTAGATTTGTTTTCCTGCATTAGCCAGTCTGCTCCATCAGCCACATCAGAATTTGTCCTCTTCCTATCCCCTCTTTGCTCCTGCATTAGCCAGTCTGCTCTGGCAGTCACACTAGAATGTGACAGCCCTCGCAGTTTGTGCAGTGCTGCAGTCACCCAGGACTGGGATTTTGAGCTGAACGAACATATTTTGGCCTGCTAGAAAGTTGTTGCACAAGCTGTACTTTACTGATGCGCCCCTTGACGTTGTGCCTACTGACGACATAGAGTGAAGGCAACGTTATGTGCGCATCAGTAACTTCTTTTCACTCCAACAAATTGGAACCAGATCTGGCCCCGCAGTGTGGGCCGGGGCATGACAGACCCGGCTAACTGGCACTCTATCCCAAACTATCCATCCTCTGTCGTGAGCTGACCCGTTGCACATCATGCACCAACGTGAAATGAGTTTTCATGTACATAAGATGTGCACGATTGATTTCCTCCACTAATAGTTGTGGCTTTTCCTAACAAACCACAGAAATACAAGATGCAAACTAATCGCTTCGACCATTTTTAAGAGGGAATTTGTCTCACGTTATAGAATGCTTCAACTAACCAGATTATTTAAATCAGAACAATACTGTTAATGCACATATCATCATGCAAAAACCGAAAGTGATACATAGGTAGATAATGCGAGCTGGAGCACGCATGCGTTCGCGCGCGCGCGTGTCTCCCCCTCCCCAACACACACACACACACACACACACACACACACACACACACACACACACACACATACACACGCTATAGCTTCTTTTTTCTAATAAAATGAGAACGTGCCAGGTTTAGATTATCATTTGGAAAAGTGATTTTCCTGACCTCAGCTTGCGAGAGCGAGGCCCTGCATGTTGTAAATTATGAGAACATAGAACAAATATTTCTCACTCTTACGTTGGAATGTAAATGCACCGCTGTCAAAATCATCAAGTTTCTTCTGTCAATTTTTGTATGCATTGTTTAAACTGTGGTGGAATGTTTTTAGTCGAATGTACTATGAGGGTATACAGTCTCCTGGAAACCCGCCATAAAGCATACGACACGTGGCAGATGGTCAGGTGGTATGATGATGTTGCTTATAAAGAATGAGCTGCGTACTTACGTAAAACCAGTCAATGTTAAGTTTAAAGTTCTTGTGCCTTCTATACTGACAAATCTCTTTTGGGCACAATGAAAATGCTTATCCCTGTTTGTGCTTACGTGTCTCCAAAAGGCTTTGACATCCTATACCCGTTTTGACTGTTCAATTACCAGGAGTTGTTATGATTGTGATGTGTTACTTAATGGCAAATTGTACAATCGAACCTTTTTTTTCTCCTCCTGACTCTGAAGAGCCTATTTCTATATTTGATAGTCAGCAAATGAACGGATTGCAAGCAGAAATTTCAAAGACAGAGTATTTAGAATTGTGGGGAAATTATTCAACATGTGTGCTGTTTTAACAGGAGTATTCTGAACTATGTGTCAGGGTGACCTCCGTCATTACACCTACATAGCATATAATGGAAGTGTTGTAAATGATTACTTTTTAAATGTCCAAGAGCTGATAGAACTGAATCCGATCGTAAGCCTGTGGAATTACCTATCAAGTTCCCTAATCATAGCCATAAATGTGAGCAACAAAACATCATGGTGGTGCAGTTGAAAAGATCGTGTGGAATGAACATTTTTCTAGTTCATTTGATAATTGAATTTGTTGAGATGAATTACAAAGCAAAATGAAATCAGCTATTAGGTTACTTATATTGACTTTGTTGAGATGAATTACAAAGCAAAATGAAATCAGCTATTAGGTTACTTATATTGACTTTGTTGAGATGAATTACAAAGCAAAATGGAATCAGCTATTAGGTTACTTATATTGACTTTGTTGAGATGAATTACAAAGCAAAATGAAATCAGCTATTAGGTTACTTATATTGACTTTGTTGAGATGAATTACAAAGCAAAATGAAATCAGCTATTAGGTTACTTATATTGACTTTGTTGAGATGAATTACAAAGCAAAATGAAATCAGCTATTAGGTTACTTATATTGACTTTGTTGAGATGAATTACAAAGCAAAATGGAATCAGCTATTAGGTTACTTATATTGACTTTGTTGAGATGAATTACAAAGCAAAATGAAATCAGCTATTAGGTTACTTACATTGACTTTGTTGAGATGAATTACAAAGCAAAATGGAATCAGCTATTAGGTTACTTAATGTTAATATGAACAAAACATCAAGTGTATTTATTGAATACATAATGAAAGCAGTCAGTTGTTCGAAGAAAAAGACACATATAGATAGGAATATAAAGGGAAATGAGTCGGATGATATGGAATGTTGTAAAAGTAAAAGAGTTGTGCGTAAATTATCAAAGAAATTTCTTATGACTTTACCTTCAGCTGAACTAACTTCTTTTTGTATAGTGAGATATAAATATCAACATTTGATTTAAAAAAAAGTATTTCATGATATTTTGCTTAATGATTTATTGCAGCCTGTAAATAGTCAAATGTTTTCTGAAATTCCTTGCGAAAAGTTTCAGGTATGAGAAAACAACCTAAACAAGCTTTAAACAGTAGAACTGTTGTCTCGTACTACAGGAAAGAGATGCTGACATTAGGAATGATAATATACAGTCAAATCAGTATCACAAAGGTGGTGATGGAACTTTGAATCGTCCCATACCAGCAAAAGACATCTAACAGCTAAAAATGAAAAACCATAAAGCCGCTGGTCCTGACAAATCAAAGTTGAGATGATAAAGAATATTTGGAAATCTAATTTAGTTATCGAATTTTCAATCACATTCTTACTTCTCTATTTGATAGGAGTGTTTCTCCTATAGCTGGACATAAACTGTCGTTTTTAATTGTACAAAAAGTGACATCAATGACCCTAATAATTACGGAGGAATCTCTGTATGCTGTGTGTGTGTAGTAAATAATATATTTCAGTTACAAACAGAAGACTACAGGAATGGGTTGAGGGGGAAAAAAACACCATTTACAAAATGATTTAACAAGGAAGAAACAAAAGTTGACTGCAGGATTCGTTGTAAAATGAAAAAATAATAAAGTTTATAAAAACCTTTTGGTGGTAGTAGAATCCATTAGTGAGAGAACACTGACGTTTCAAGCCATAGGCCCGTTGTCAAAGTGAAAGGAGAGGACAGTGTAGACAGGAAAGCCTCTGTGAGAATTGGGTGAGAACATTTCATTTAATGATCAAGTTGGACCAAAATAAAGTCACTGATCACTGTTCAGGTGTACTGAGTTCACACAGACACACACCACAGTTCACACAAAGACACCAACACACACACGCGCGCACACACACACCACCACAACCCCCACAAAACACACAACACCACACACACATACACACACAACACCCACCCCCCCGCGCGTGTGTGTGTTGGTGTCTTTGTGTGAACTGTGGTGTGTGTCTGTGTGAACTCAATACACCTGAACAGTGATCAGTGACTTTATTTTGGTCCAACTTGATCATTAAATGAAATGTTCTCACCCAATTCTCACAGAGGCTTTCCTGTCTACACTGTCCTCTCCTTTCACTTTGACAACGGGCCTATGGCTTGAAACGTCAGTGTTCTCACTAATGGATTCTACTACCACCAAAAGGTTTTTATAAACTTTATTATTTTTTCAAAATGATTTAACATTGGATCATATGTTTACTTTCATGACCTTTGTGCAAAAAAAGTTTTTAGCTCTTAAACCATACCTTCATTGCGAAGTCCTTCGATTCTGTGGTTAGCAATTTATTCTGGCTTAGTTTACTGACAAAGTGTGTCGACAAAAAAACTGTGTAAATGTATCATGAGCATGTGTAACGGTGTAGTGGCAAGGATGAAAGGTGGAGCGGTTTTAACATTTACACTAAGTGTACTCTTGCTGCAGGACGCATATCTAGATCCAAACCTAGACAGGTATAATTCTGCAAAATGGGTATTCACCTCAATTTCACCCCTTATAATATAAACTGAATGGGTATATAATACTTTTTAATAGTAATGTTGAATTCAAAATAAAATTTGTCTACAGCGAAAATGACGAAAATGTACTTGTGGTGTACATATACACGAAAAATGTGGATCTGCTCCTGGGTAACATTTAGGGTCCAAACAAGGACAACTCTGATTTTTACTCCAGTATGAAGGAAACAAAAAGGATTCAAACAGTTACATATGATTATAGCTGGAGACTGAAATTTGGTGCTTGACCCTGTACTAGGCTGCCTTTGGACTTCAAATCACAGCAGATGACTGGTTCCATACCTCAGTCGGAGTTCGCCAAGGCTGCCTGCTGTCTCCTACCCTATTTCACACCTTTCTGGAGGACATCATGAATCATGCACCGGAAGACCACGAGAGCATCATCACCATCGACCACAGGACTTCTGTTTTTCAGATGATGTTGACGGTTTAGCGGGGAAATGAGAATTCGTCAACCTCGTACAAAAGCTTGACGATGCCTCGGCTAAATACGCAATGGAAATCAACATTGACAAATCTAACCTGATGTCCAACAATAGAACTACAGGTAGAGACCTTACCAGACAGTGGCAGAGGCTAGCAACAGTCAGCCAGTTTAACTATCTAGGTGCAATCGTTAATGATGAGGGCTCAAAGGCAACAGTGCTAGCCAGAACTGCCTAAACAATGTCAGCACTTGCAAAGCTCAAGACAATATGGAGAGACATATAGATTATCATAAAGCACAAAATCAGGCTGGCCTGGTCATCTCCATTTTCCTCTGTGCATGCCGGCCATCGACCCTCATTCAGTTATGATCATGTTTTAAAAAAATCAATCGAAATAGTAGTAAAACAAATTTGATCCCAAAATGTAATGGCACTAAAATGACTCTGTGAAGTGTCAATTTTTTCAGGGCTCTGACATAATTATAAAAATGATGAATTTCGATCGAATGTCTTAAGCATCAATGGATATATGCGCCCACAGTATACGTGCGACACCCATAAGGTAATTAGCTCAGATGTAACTCTAAGGCTGGCTCTTGCAGGAAAATGCCATTAAAAAACGACCAAAAGCGCGTCAGAATCACCCTTTCACACAAAAAAAGTAAGAAGAAGGTCACACTTCAAGGCCAAAATTTCGGACACTGTCTCTTAATTTCTTGACTTATTGTGAGATATTGAATTTTTTTTTTTATCTACGTTCAGAAATTTTGGAGAAATAAGCCCGAACACTGTGGACATCTATTGTAAGTAAACCAGTCAACCAACGTTTGGAAAAGCTGGAGAAACAGGCTTTGAAACTATGCCCATCTGTCCCAAGAAAACCCTTAAACCTACCTTCAGAAATGCCAGAGAAACAACCCTTGGCACGGTGTTCATATATATCACAAGAAATTCAGTCAACCAATGGTTAGGAATTCCAGGCAAATAAGCCAGGAAACTGTGCCCATCTATTACATGTAAACCAAGCTACATTTTAAAATTTAGGTTTAAAAAAAATGTTCCTCTTTCATTTCCAAAATATTGAATTTAAAGTTCATAGAACGTAATATCCGAAGACTAAACACACACAAAAAAGAACAGCAAGAGACCAAGAAACAATAAAGAAGGACATTTCCAAACACCTCTGTACACCCATTCCACACCGTGCATATGTGTGTGTGTGTGTGTGTGTGTGTGTGTGTGTGTGTGTGTGTGTGTGTGTGTGTGTGTGGTTGGGGTTCATGAGTCAAGCCTCAACAGCAGACCATAAACAAAATTTAAGTTTCACACCTTTTTCTTTCACATAGGAAATGGCAGTAAACAGCCTGCAGCGATGCACGGAAACAGTACACATACACACGCGGTTCTAAACCTATTCGGAACCGGAAGTGCGCCTCGCTTGAGAAATACTACCTCGCCTTCAGCAGACGACAAAGACTACTTGCTGCTGACATTGCAACTTTAAACTACGGTTGGAGACAGACCAAAGCTGCATCCTCAAGTTCTTGACGGCACATGACACATCTTCCACTGAAGCAGAGAAGGACACTGGTCACAACAGCCCCTCCTCTGGATGAACGCCAGGCTACCCTGCTCTCTCCAGCTTCATCAACGGTCCAGGCGAAGGACTCTCCACCGTTATTTCTGACTGTCCCGGGCGTAGCTTACAGCCAGGAGACTTCCGTGGCATGTTATCCACTGACTATCCAGACGTGGCGTGTAACTAAGCTCCTCTTCCGGACGCGATCTTCCTATCCCCAAACGGCCTTCCAGCGCCTTCTGGGTGAGCCAGTAAAGCGTGTGTGTAAGAGAGTATGTGTATGTTCTAAGTGGGAACAGCGTTGAGTAGCACAACTGGGCAACCCTTCAAAGTGTAGGATAAAACATTTTAAACCGAAGACTGGGAAAACGGGGGATAACTAGCCAGCCTAGTACAAAAAAAACCCCAAAAACAAAGATTTCCAAACTCCTACCCTTCCGTCCAAACTCCCATGAAATCCCTGAGGAGAGATGGGTAATTACAAATTCGTGACAAAAGACAAGGAAGTGAAAGAAAAAAGAGAAAATGGAGAGAATAAAAAAAATAGGTGAAAGCAATGTGAAGAGAAACGGAGAAGAAAGAAGGAAATTGATGACCACGCACCGGTCTCTCAGACACTCACGCACTCCACCAATGATGATGACCTGACACTGTGGGTTGCCAAGTCTCCCAGGCTGGGAGTGTCTTCACATCCCTGAGCTTGTCTTGGAAGCTTCCCTCAGTTCCGGAAACAGACAGACTGACAGCGGTGTAAGTCCGTATTTGGGGAATGGCATCTCGGGAGAGGAGTGACAAAAGGAAGAGGGCGAGAGACCAGTGTCGCTCACATTCACTCACCATATTCTCCTCCAGCTTTGAACACCTGTACATCAGTATGTGGCAATTCGTATGTGTCAGCATTTAAAATTTGCTTTATTACTCTCCACTGAAGGGAGAAAAAGAAGATCACAAAAAGCAAAGAAATTAATGAACACAGGATGGGCATACACAGGCCATTCCTACAAAACTTGCCATTAGCACTTTCCTGCCCATTGAGACAAAAGAGAAAGAGAAACGGGATACCTCATTAAAAGTCCCCCCATCAAGGGAAAACGCCGGCCTCCTTCAAACCACCAACAAGAGCTTGACTTTACATCCAAGGAACACGGGGATGGGGGGGGGGGGGGGGGATGGATGGATGGGGGATGGGGTGGGGATTACAGGAGGTGGAGGATGTAAGAAATTAAAGATATTTATACGGAAATTATTCACACGGAAATACGGAAATTATTCACATTTTTTTTTACGCTTCAGAACATTGGCTGGTACGAAAACACACTGACCAGCATTAGACTACAAATAACTCTACAGAACTACACTGCAGTCTCAAAATACAGTTACTCAACAGAAACCAAATGCTAATATGACGCTCCTTTCTATCTTTCCTAACCCTAACGTATCATGCTCATCTCAACAGTCGGTAAACGGGGAGCTAGGGAGGAGGAGTAGTGATGTCTCCCACAGTTCTCCCCACCTTTCAGGTAGGGTTAGTGTCCGCCACTCCTGATTCCATAGTTCTACCCACCCTTCAGGTAGGGTTAGTGTCCGCCACTCCTGATTCCATAGTTCTCCCCACCCTTCAGGTAGGGTTAGTGTCCACCACTCCCGATTCCATAGTTCTCCCCACCCTTCAGGTAGGGTTAGTATCCACCACTCCTGATTCCATAGTTCTCCCCACCCTTCAGGTAGGGTTAGCGGCCACCACTCCTGGTTCCATCGTTCTCCCCACCCTTCAGGTAGGGTTAGTTTCCGCCACTCCCGATTCCATAGTTCTCCCCACCCTTCAGGTAGGGTTAGTGTCTGCCACTCCTGATTCCATAGTTCTCCCCACCCTTCAGGTAGGGTTAGTATCCACCACTCCCGATTCCATAGTTCTCCCCACCCTTCAGGTAGGGTTAGTTTCCACCACTCCTGATTCCATAGTTCTCCCCACCCTTCAGGTAGGGTTAGTATCCACCACTCCTGATTCCATAGTTCTCCCCACCCTTCAGGTAGGGTTAGTTTCCACCACTCCTGATTCCATAGTTCTCCCCACCCTTCAGGTAGGGTTAGTATCCACCACTCCTGATTCCATAGTTCTCCCCACCCTTCAGGTAGGGTTAGTATCCACCACTCCTGATTCCATAGTTCTCCCCACCCTTCAGGTAGGGTTAGTATCCTCTGATCCATGTCTCCCACCCTTCAGGTGGGTATATCCACACTCTGATTCCATAGTTCTCCCCACCCTTCAGGTAGGTTAGTGTCCGCCACTCCTGATCCGTCTCCACTTCGTAGTTGTTCCATATCTGTTCTCCCCACCCTTCAGGTAGGGTTAGTGCCGGCCACTCCTGATTCCACGGTTCTCCCCACCCTTCGGACAGGTTGAAACCACCTCGGTCTGTTGGTCAGAAACCTTAGGAAGTCTGCGTCTCACAGTGGGGGGAGATGTTCTTTCAGCAGGTGACCTACAGGCACCACCACTTCAACAGAAAGGCATGACTGGCACTGGCCAGTGAAGGCCCCTGAAAGCTTACGATTGTGTCAGCGGGTTAGGACTAGGGAAAAGCGACCTCTCCGGACTCTTTTCAATTTCTCAGTGCACTCCATTTCTATGCATACGCTTTTTAACTTCTCATGTCCCCAGCCCCACTTCCCCCCAATTGGACTGGGCTAACTTGCTGAACGAGTTCATCCTTAGCGGAAAAGGGGAAAACTGAACATGCCAACATTCAGATCCCACGTGGAGGAGGACCCTATGCTGAACAAACAGCACAGCATTAAGTGCGTGCTGCACGAGCTGCCTTACTGCTGCATGGACAGCTCACTCCACACTCACCCTTCCACCTGGGAAGGGAGTGAGACAAGTTGGAATTTTAATAGCCATATTTACAGAAAAAGAGCCGTTTACAAAAAAAAATAGAAATGTTCATAGCTGATCAAACATTCGCTGGCAAGCAAGACCCGCCTCTCTCTCTCTCTCTCTCTCTCTCTCTCTCTCTCTCTTAAAGATTTTCACATGTATACTTAGAGAGAGAGAGAGAGAGAGAGAGAGAGAGAGAGAGAGAGAGGAGTACCGTCCCGCACACTACCTCTTTTTCTTACTGTCATGTGATGTAGCCTCACATGGCGACATGTGACGTTCCATCGCATACGCCCTTATTTGTTATAAAGCATTTCCCTAGGTAGGGAAGAGGAAAGGTAAAAGAAAAGAAAGTTTGAATGGCCTGACCAGTGTGATCGGTGTCGCTGGTGGCTATAGACGTAGGGCAATTATTGGTTGAATGGACGGACGTTGTCCATTCGTCAGCAACCATGGGCTGGTAATGCGTAGAGTTAGACGAGTACTCACTGAACGTGTACTCAAAAAGAGCGCAGGAGGGAAAAATAAGGAATAGGAAGGAGATGGCTTGGGGACACTGACCGGACAGGTTGTTTGAAGAACGAGTTCCACCTGCGACTCACCATTACCAGGTGAGGTATAGACAGATGGGGAGAGAAGAAAGAGAGAAGTTAAGAAAAGGGAAAAAGGGAAAAGAATTTATGATTATTCAGATTTTGAAATATATTACTTACACGGACTTCATTCGTGTTTCAGCCCTTCCCAGTGCTGTGGCAGCACCAGTTAGGCAGTCGCACAAATATTTGGGCTACAGTGCTGCGGCAGCACCTAATCGTCTCCAGGGTTGGAGAATCGATCTGTAGAAGACAACGACTGCACCAGCTGTGAGAAAAGAAAGCATTTGTCATGTTGACCCATAATGATTTTTTAATTGTTCCCCCTGATGAACTCAGTTGATACTACTATATTTTAAGCCATCTTTTGATTTGTCTTTGAGAATATATACATTGTTTCTCCAGTGAGGAGGAGAAACCGGTCAAAGATATATTTGTGAAGTATTATGTATAATGAGATGAAATTTGGTCCCAACTAGTGGATTTGTGGAATGATTTTACCTCCACTGGAGAGGAGGAATGAAAAATAATTCCTTGAAGACAAACCAGTTGAATATGATGGAAAATTGATTATTGTTTAGTAAATTATTCCCCGGAGAGGAGGGGGAGAAGAAGAGTTATTGTAGTGCGCCTTCTGGTTGTTTGGAGAGATTGCGTGTGCACGGAGTGAATGCTGGGCTGAGTGCAGGCATGCATTTATGCACAGTATGACAGTGGTGACCCCGACTAGGACTTAGGACATAGGACAAGGTTTTTTTTGTACCCCCTCCAAGAAAAAAAAAAGAGATTTCTATTTGTACCCCTCCAAGGAAAAAAAAAATCTATTTGTACCCCTCCAAAGACAAATTAAGATTTCCCCTCCAAGAAAAAAAAAATCTATCTGTGCAAAGAAAAATTTGTATAATTGATTGTTGTCTTTATTGTTTGTAGTCTTTATTTTCATTTGTTTCTGTATGTGTGTGTTCGAATGTTGTTGATTTCTTTTGATTGCTCTGCTCTGTTAGGGTTGTTTTTTTTTTGTAGGATTTTCTTTTGACCCTTTTCCCCCTCAGGACCGATAGCCTCAACCTCCTCTTGCTCGTACCTGGCAGCAAGGGGGCAGGGCGTTGAGGAGTCGTTGTCCTTCCCCTAGCTTAGATTTTGTTTTGTCCCCTTCCCCAGGACTGATAGCCCCAACCTCTTCCTGCTCTGTTTTAGCAGGGGGACATGGCGTTGGGGAGTCGATAGTCCCTCCCTCTCTCATTACTATCTAATTCTTTATCTTTCTTCTCGTTTTATTTGGATTTTTCCCCTTTCCCCTCTGAGTGTGGGATCGACTTCACCTCCGTCACTCAACTAGTGTAGGTGGTGGAGTGGATTACCGCTCACTCCAAATAAACGTCTTTTTTTTTATTATCTTTTGGGTTTTGGGTTCTTTTTGTGTGTGTGTGTGTTTTTCTGATTGTATATTTATTAGATTGTTTATTGCATTGAGTTTCAGTATATTGTGTGTATTATTATTTGAATACTTCCCCGTCTCCAGCTTTGCGGGAGACAGTTGCCATTAGGGTGCTGTCTGAGGGCCTCTTTCGCTTTTTCTAATTTCCTCTTTCTATACCGGACCTGTCTATTCTTTCATTTCCTTTTCACCCCCTTTACAAAAAAAATCTCCAAACCTTCTCTTCAATAGGCACCTATCTAGTTTCTTTTCATCAGTGTCATCTTTTAGGTAGGATTTCCGTTAGTGTACGTTTTCTCCCCCTCTTTTTAATTGTTCGTTAATTCATTTGTTTTGTAATTTTGTATTCACTTATTGTGTAAGGCGATTCATTTGTTTTGTGAACTCATCTATTGTTTTACCAAGTAACTAAGTAAGAAAGTAACAACTACAATAAGAACAGTTAAGAACATAAACATTATAAAGAATTTATTTCCGGGAAAAAAAGAGTTATTAGTATTGCATTTCATTTTCTTAGCTGTCTTTTTCCCTTTCGGAAAGAATATTGGTGAAAATCTCTTTTGGAAAGATCACATTGCCACTTCTTATTAGTGCTTCTCTTTTGTAAGCCTTTATTATTTTCCTGTTTATACCGGTATTTAAATTCTTTATTTGTACATACTGTAACAAGGTTGGTTTTTTTTTTTGGAAACGTATATAACATCACATATCGCCTTATTTTAATCATATTTAGTCATTGTTTCTTGTTTCTTTGTGATAACTATTCATGATGGAAAATTTTGATGAATATGTACGACAGGCCGAGCGTTTAGGCTTTGAAGGTGATAAATTAGCAAACTATGTCCAACAATGTCTGGATAGGGCAGACAGAGAGATAGAGAGACAGGAAAAACGGAGACAACTAGAAGAAAAAGATAAAGAACGACAAGAAAATCTAAAAAGATTAGAGCTTGAAGAGAAAAAACTACAGAAAGAGATGGAAGAAAATAAAAAAAGATTAGAGTTTGAGGAAAAAAAACTACAGACAGAGAGAGAGGATAAGGAACGGCAATTTAAACTGAGACAACTTGAATTAGAGACTGATGCAGAAATTAAAAGATTACAGGCATCGAGAGAACCTCCACCACCTCCAGCGGTCGGTTCCGCGAGTACATTTCATCCGAAGTCAACATACATTCCGAAGTTGCCGCCGTTCGAAGAAAAAACCGACGACATTGACAGTTTTCTTTTTCGGTTCGAGAACCACGCTACTTCTTGTGGTTGGCCGAAGGAGAAATGGACGTTGTTTATCGCGTCACTGTTTAAGGGCAGTGCTTTGGCACTATACCACACACTTGCGGCAAAGGAAGGGTTGACTTGGGATCAGTTAAAAGAAGAACTCTTAAAGAAGTTTCAGTGTTCAGCTGACCGTTTTCGTGAGCGTTTCCGATCCATTCGTCCTGACAAGGGAGAATCATTTCCGTCTTTTTTGATAAGAATGAGTCATTGTTTGGACAGATGGATAGAACTAACAAAGACGAGTAAGACTTTCGAATCACTGCGAGATTTGCTACTTCGAGAGCAACTTTTTCAAAGCGTCAGTAAAGATTTGGCCACTTTTCTTAAAGAAAGACAGTTCGATAGCGTTGACGAAATGTGTCAGATGGCGGATCAGTACTGTATTGCTCATCCGGATAAAGGTGTTGCCCGCAAGGAACATTCGTCCCTTTTCGAGTCTCACGCGGCATTTCAGATGCATTTTGGACAAGGAAACTATAGAAGAGGAAATCGCGCTTCATTCCAAGGTCCGCACTCTTACACGTCTTTTGGCAACAGACGACGACCTTTCCGTGGTCAAGGCCATGTCGGTTCTGGCGATTTCCGTCAGTACGAATACTCACCACCGGAAAGACTTTTTCCTTTCCGAGGGCGTGGTGAACAACCGCGAAGACCCTTTGGTCCAGCTCGTGGACAAGGTCGAGGTTCACAGACTAATGGTAACCAGTTGTCCACCGATCAAAACATGCGTTGCCATTTTTGTGACGGCAAATTCCATTTGAAACGGGACTGTCCTTTCAAAGGAAGTGGAGCAAAGACTGGATTTGTTTCCACTACATGTGAAGAAGGTCTTGTTTTGGCACCAGATCAGTCCATTGATGGTCTTCTTTTGGAGGATTGTGCCATTAATGGTTTACAAGGTTCTGTTTTGCGAGATACAGGTTGCACCACAGCTGGTGTAAGGAAATGTTTTGTTCTACCAGACCAATATCTTGACAGTGTTCAGAAATGCAGATCGTTTGGTGGAAAAATTGAAACTTTTCCACTTGCAAAAATTTCCGTTGATACTCCATACTACTCCGGGTCACTTACCGCCTGTGTTATTGAGAATCCAGTTTGCGATTTGATTTTGGGAAATTTACCAGGTGTTGCGACAGTACATGGTGGTGCCAGAGGATCTTTCGTTCCTTGTCTCATCAGTACAAGATCAAAAGTCGTAGAGCAGGGAAAACCAACAAAACCACTCAAGGTTTCAAAACTGGATGAACTAAAAGTTACGCCAGATGTTTT
>JAMYXO010001450.1:0-12500 GCA_033310375.1 Conus canariensis
AAAAGAAGACGAATGTCACTATACTTATGACAAGAAAAAAGATCAGGAAGGGAATGGTGTGTGTGTGTGTGTGTGTGTGTGTGTGTTGTGTGTGTGTATGGGTGTGTGTGTGTATGTGTGTGTGTGTGTGTATGTGTGTGTGTGTGTGAGTGTGCGTGCGTGCGTGCGTGCGTGCATGCGTGCGTGCGTGCGTGCGTCCATGCATGCGTGTGTGCATGCGTGAGTGTGTGCGTGCGTGTGTGGGTGTATATGTGTGTGGATGACTGTGCGTGATTCTGTGTGTGTGTTTGCATGCGCGCATGCGCACTCGATTGTATGTGTGTGTTGTGTGTGTGTGTGTGTGTGTGTGTGTGTGTGCGTGAGTGTGCGTGCGTGCGTGCGTGCGTGCATGCGTGAGTGCGTGCGTGCGTCCGTGCATGCGTGTGTGCATGGTGAGTGATGCTGCGTGTGTGGGTGTATATGTGTGTGGGTGACTGTGCGTGCATGTGTGTGTGTTTGCATGCGCGCATGCGCATTCGCATAGTGTGTGTGTGTGTGTGTGTGTGTGTGTGTGTGTGTGTGTGTGAGTAGTTAGAGAGAGAGAGAGAGAGAGAGACAGAGAGAGACAGAGAAGAGAGAGAGACAGAGACAGAGAAAGCATACTTTGAAGTTAAAGGCAGAAGAAAATAAAGCATGTGTGAAAGGAAGAGTTACAGCTGAAGGTCAAGAAAGGACGAAATGAGAAATGAAAAGAACCAGACACTGAAATCAAGAGGGGAAGGATGTGTCCTTTTAAGAAGAAGACCACGAGAAGCATCATGCAGAATAGTTTTGTCAGTAGCTGATGTTATTTTGCTGTTTTAATGAATTCAGGGACAAAAGATTCTGTCAATCAACGTTTTATGCTAAAGTGAAGCATTATCTGGTGTGGTTCTTGCTGATGTAACACACAGCAAAATGTATGTAAGGCACATGACAGTGGAAAAAGCATAAGATACAGGACTCTTTAGTCTGCTTGCATTAATACGCGGCAGATGTGCAGAGTGCTGGCAGCTTACACATATGCAGAAATACATGCAAAGCATGTGCTGGGAGCCACAGGAAAGATGAGAAGAAAAAAAACCAGTTAAAAAAAACCCAAGAGAAAAGAGAGAGAACAGCAGCCCCAATTAACAAATAAGTAATAGAAAAGAAAAACCAAAAGGAGGAGAGAAAGAAAAAAAAAGGAATGCCAACAGCACCTGGTGTTCCCAGGCGGTCACCCATCCAAGTACTGACCAGGCCCGACGTTGCATAACTTCGGTGATTGGACGAGAACCGGTGCTTTCAACGTGGTATGGCCGTTGGCACTCTCTTAGGTAAAACGTATTGTTATCAACCTAAAATACACACACAACACACACACACACACACACACACACACACACACACACACACACACACACACACACACACACACACCACGTGATTCTTGTACAGTCGATAAGAAAAAGCAGACTAAATCAGGGAAAACTAGTCTCTCCCCCACCCAGCCCCTCCTCCCACACACATACACACACACGTGCTGATGGCAAAGTTAATCCTTGGTGAGTGCAGGTCAGAGGCTGAAGTTAGGGTAGAGGAGAGGTAGTAATGGTGTCGTTTGAATGAATGGAAATCACCTTGCTTTTGGGAAAAGGTTTGCTTTGAATATGAAAACGAAGATTTTGTTCTTGGATTTGAGGTTAATAGATTATTTCCATGCTATATGTCAACACGGACAGTGGAAATTGGATTGACTTGGAGACTTGTTGTGTTCTTACTCCAACGATGGGCACAAGGGTTTGGGAATGACAAGTTTAGCAGACGACAGAGAGAAGGCAGGTCCATGCTGAGTGTGCTTGTACATAAGAACAACGACGACGACAACGATGGCGATGATGAAATCAAACTGTTTTTGAAAGTTACTTTCTAAACAAAAAGTAACTGAAACAGTACCAAAAAAATGAAGGAAAATAGCGTTGAAAATTATGCACTCTCTCTCACAACCCCCCACCCCCCCACCCCCACCCCCCCGCCCCCTGGTCTCTCTCTTACACAGAAAAAGACACACAGACACACAGACACACACACACACAGCACACAGACACACACACACACACACACAGACACACACACACTCACACACAACCAATCCTGTTGTCGCACTAGAACTTACACATGCACTAGAACATCATATGTAGATATGAATATACGTTCCCAGAGTTTGAGAAGAAACATAATATGAGTGATGTGCCCCTCCCTGCAAATTGGACAGTACAACAAGTTTTGTCATGTGATCCTTTCACATACATTGTCTGTTATGCGTGACAAGTGTGCAAGCTCCACAAAAAGGCAACAAATCAATGACTAAAGAAAACTTTGAAGAAATAAAAACCAAACCAAACCAAGTACAGAAACAAATAAGTATGGAAAGAAATAAAGTAGATGAACAAGAACAAGACCAAGAAAAAGAAAAGAGAAAAAAAATAGTGCCAACAGCACCTGGTGTTCCCAGGCGGTCACCCATCCAAGTACTGACCAGGCCCGACGTTGCTTAACTTCGGTGATCGGACGAGAACCGGTGTATTCAACGTGGTATGGCCGTTGGCATTCACTTAGGTAAACTTAACAACTATAAAGCTTGAAAGACAGGTAGCACGCGTTTCTGGGACTCCAAGGCACCCTGCTCCCCATCATGTGCTTGCCCTCCCACACCCCCTTTCCACACTCCCATCTCAACTCCCTCACCATCACGCTTTCCCCATTCCTCACTAAGAAGGAGAGTTACATGCTTTAAAATGCTCAAAATGGGACAGCGCATGAGCACGCACTCGCACACAGACGTAATCATGCTCACACACACACACACACACACACACACACACACACACACACAACACCACACACACACACACACACAAACATGCGCGCACGCGCATACAATGCTGAGCACTTGGACAAACCTGTACAGCATGGTGGAGGAAGGGAAACAACCTCTGATATGGAACCCAATAAATTTGAGAACGAAGTTAACGGGATTGGAGGAAAAGAATAATATTAAGAAAAAGAAGACGAATGTCACTATACTTATGACAAGAAAAAAGATCAGGAAGGGAATGGTGTGTGTGTGTGTGTGTGTGTGTGTGTGTGTGTGTGTATGGGTGTGTGTGTGTATGTGTGTGTGTGTGTGTATGTGTGTGTGTGTGTGAGTGTGCGTGCGTGCGTGCGTGCGTGCATGCGTGCGTGCGTGCGTGCGTCCATGCATGCGTGTGTGCATGCGTGAGTGTGTGCGTGCGTGTGTGGGTGTATATGTGTGTGGATGACTGTGCGTGATTCTGTGTGTGTGTTTGCATGCGCGCATGCGCACTCGATTGTATGTGTGTGTTGTGTGTGTTGTGTGTGTGTGTGTGTATGTGCGTGAGTGTGCGTGCGTGCGTGCGTGCGTGCATGCGTGAGTGCGTGCGTGCGTCCGTGCATGCGTGTGTGCATTGGTGAGTGCATGCTGCGTGTGTGGGTGTATATGTGTGTGGGTGACTGTGCGTGCATGTGTGTGTGTTTCCATGCGCGCATGCGCATTCGCATATGTGTGTGGTGTGTGTGTGTGTGTGTGTGTGTGTTAGAGAGATAGAGGAGAGAGAGAGAGAGAGAGAGACAGAGAGACAGAGACAGAGAGAGACAGAGACAGAGAAAGCATACTTTGAAGTTAAAGGCAGAAGAAAATAAAGCATGTGTGAAAGGAAGAGTTACAGCTGAAGGTCAAGAAAGGACGAAATGAGAAATGAAAAGAACCAGACACTGAAATCAAGAGGGGAAGGATGTGTCCTTTTAAGAAGAAGACCACGAGAAGCATCATGCAGAATAGTTTTGTCAGTAGCTGATGTTATTTTGCTGTTTTAATGAATTCAGGGACAGAAGATTCTGTAAATCAACGTTTTATGCTAAAGTGAAGCATTATCTGGTGTGGTTCTTGCTGATGTAACACACAGCAAAATGTATGTAAGGCACATGACAGTGGAAAAAGCATAAGATACAGGACTCTTTAGTCTGCTTGCATTAATACGCGGCAGATGTGCAGAGTGCTGCAGCTTACACATATGCAGAAATACATGCAAAGCATGTGCTGGGAGCCACAGGAAAGATGAGAAAAAAAAAAACCAGTTAAAAAAAACCCAAGAGAAAAGAGAGAGAACAGCAGCCCCAATTAACAAATAAGTAATAGAAAAGAAAAACCAAAAGGAGAGAGAAAGAAAAAAAAAAGGAATGCCAACAGCACCTGGTGTTCCCAGGCGGTCACCCATCCAAGTACTGACCAGGCCCGACGTTGCTTAACTTCGGTGATCGGACGAGAACCGGTGTATTCAACGTGGTATGGCCGTTGGCATTCACTTAGGTAAACTTAACAACTATAAAGCTTGAAAGACAGGTAGCACGCGTTTCTGGGACTCCAAGGCACCCTGCTCCCCATCATGTGCTTGCCCTCCCACACCCCCTTTCCACACTCCCATCTCAACTCCCTCACCATCACGCTTTCCCCATTCCTCACTAAGAAGGAGAGTTACATGCTTTAAAATGCTCAAAATGGGACAGCGCATGAGCACGCACTCGCACACAGACGTAATCATGCACACACACACACACACACAACACACACACACACACACACACACACACAACACACACACACTCACACACACACACACACACACAAACAAACATGCGCGCACGCGCATACAATGCTGAGCACTTGGACAAACCTGTACAGCATGGTGGAGGAAGGGAAACAACCCCTGATATGGAACCCAATAAATTTGAGAACGAAGTTAACGGGATTGGAGGAAAAGAATAATATTAAGAAAAAGAAGACGAATGTCACTATACTTATGACAAGAAAAAAGATCAGGAAGGGAAAGGTGTGTGTGTGTGTGTGTGTGTGTGTGTGTGTGTGTGTGTGTGTGTGTGTGTGTGTGTGTGTGTGTGTATGGGTGTGTGTATGTGTGTGTGTGTGTGTGTGTATGTGTATGTGTGTGTGTGTGTGTGTGTGTGTGTGTGTGTGGAGTGTGCGTGCGTGCGTGCGTGCATGCGTGCGTGCGTGCGTGCGTCCGTGCATGCGTGTGTGCATGCGTGAGTGTGTGCGTGCGTGTGTGGGTGTATATGTGTGTGGATGACTGTGCGTGCATCTGTGTGTGTGTTTGCATGCGCACATGCGCACTCGCATGTGTGTGTGTGTATGTGTGTGTGTGTGTGTGTGTGTGTGGTGTGTTAGAGAGATAGAGAGAGAGAGAGACAGAGACAGAGACAGAGAGAGTGAGAGAGACAGAGACAGAGAAAGCATGCTTTGAAGTTAAAGGCAGAAGAAAATAAAGCATGTGTGAAAGGAAGAGTTGCAGCTGAAGGTCAAGAAATGACGAAATGAGAAATGAAAAGAACCAGACACTGAAATCAAGAGGGGAAGGATGTGTCCTTTTAAGAAGAAGACCACGAGAAGCATCATGCAGAATAGTTTTGTCAGTAGCTGATGTTATTTTGCTGTTTTAATGAATTCAGGGACAAAAGATTCTGTCAATCAACGTTTTATGCTAAAGTGAAGCATTATCTGGTGTGGTTCTTGCTGATGTAACACACAGCAAAATGTATGTAAGGCACATGACAGTGGAAAAAGCATAAGATACAGGACTCTTTAGTCTGCTTGCATTAATACGCGGCAGATGTGCAGAGTGCTGGCAGCTTACACATATGCAGAAATACATGCAAAGCATGTGCTGGGAGCCACAGGAAAGATGAGAAGAAAAAAACCAGTTAAAAAAAACCCAAGAGAAAAGAGAGAGAACAGCAGCCCCAATTAACAAATAAGTAATAGAAAAGAAAAACCAAAAGGAGGAGAGAAAGAAAAAAAAAGGAATGCCAACAGCACCTGGTGTTCCCAGGCGGTCACCCATCCAAGTACTGACCAGGCCCGACGTTGCATAACTTCGGTGATTGGACGAGAACCGGTGCTTTCAACGTGGTATGGCCGTTGGCACTCTCTTAGGTAAAACGTATTGTTATCAACCTAAAATACACACACACACACACACACACACACACACACACACACACACACACACACACACACACACACACACACACACACACACCACGTGATTCTTGTACAGTCGATAAGAAAAAGCAGACTAAATCAGGGAAAACTAGTCTCTCCCCCACCCAGCCCCCTCCTCCCACACACATACACACACACGTGCTGATGGCAAAGTTAATCCTTGGTGAGTGCAGGTCAGAGGCTGAAGTTAGGGTAGAGGAGAGGTAGTAATGGTGTCGTTTGAATGAATGGAAATCACCTTGCTTTTGGGAAAAGGTTTGCTTTGAATATGAAAACGAAGATTTTGTTCTTGGATTTGAGGTTAATAGATTATTTCCATGCTATATGTCAACACGGACAGTGGAAATTGGATTGACTTGGAGACTTGTTGTGTTCTTACTCCAACGATGGGCACAAGGGTTTGGGAATGACAAGTTTAGCAGACGACAGAGAGAAGGCAGGTCCATGCTGAGTGTGCTTGTACATAAGAACAACGACGACGACAACGATGGCGATGATGAAATCAAACTGTTTTTGAAAGTTACTTTCTAAACAAAAAGTAACTGAAACAGTACCAAAAAAATGAAGGAAAATAGCGTTGAAAATTATGCACTCTCTCTCACAACCCCCACCCCCCCCCACCCCCACACCCCCGCCCCCTGGTCTCTCTCTTACACAGAAAAAGACACACAGACACACAACACACACACACACACACACACACACACACACACACACAGACACACACACACTCACACACACACCAATCCTGTTGTCGCACTAGAACTTACACATGCACTAGAACATCATATGTAGATATGAATATACGTTCCCAGAGTTTGAGAAGAAACATAATATGAGTGATGTGCCCCTCCCTGCAAATTGGACAGTACAACAAGTTTTGTCATGTGATCCTTTCACATACATTGTCTGTTATGCGTGACAAGTGTGCAAGCTCCACAAAAAGGCAACAAATCAATGACTAAAGAAAACTTTGAAGAAATAAAAACCAAACCAAACCAAGTACAGAAACAAATAAGTATGGAAAGAAATAAAGTAGATGAACAAGAACAAGACCAAGAAAAAGAAAAGAGAAAAAAAATAGTGCCAACAGCACCTGGTGTTCCCAGGCGGTCACCCATCCAAGTACTGACCAGGCCCGACGTTGCTTAACTTCGGTGATCGGACGAGAACCGGTGTATTCAACGTGGTATGGCCGTTGGCATTCACTTAGGTAAACTTAACAACTATAAAGCTTGAAAGACAGGTAGCACGCGTTTCTGGGACTCCAAGGCACCCTGCTCCCCATCATGTGCTTGCCCTCCCACACCCCCTTTCCACACTCCCATCTCAACTCCCTCACCATCACACTTTCCCCATTCCTCACTAAGAAGGAGAGTTACATGCTTTAAAATGCTCAAAATGGGACAGCGCATGAGCACGCACTCGCACACAGACGTAATCATGCTCACACACACACACACACACACACACACACACACACACACACACACACAACACACACACACAAACATGCGCGCACGCGCATACAATGCTGAGCACTTGGACAAACCTGTACAGCATGGTGGAGGAAGGGAAACAACCTCTGATATGGAACCCAATAAATTTGAGAACGAAGTTAACGGGATTGGAGGAAAAGAATAATATTAAGAAAAAGAAGACGAATGTCACTATACTTATGACAAGAAAAAAGATCAGGAAGGGAATGGTGTGTGTGTGTGTGTGTGTGTGTGTGTGTGTGTGTGTGTGTATGGGTGTGTGTGTGTATGTGTGTGTGTGTGTGTATGTGTGTGTGTGTGTGAGTGTGCGTGCGTGCGTGCGTGCGTGCATGCGTGCGTGCGTGCGTGCGTCCATGCATGCGTGTGTGCATGCGTGAGTGTGTGCGTGCGTGTGTGGGTGTATATGTGTGTGGATGACTGTGCGTGATTCTGTGTGTGTGTTTGCATGCGCGCATGCGCACTCGATTGTTGTGTGTGTGTGTGTGTGTGTGTGTGTGTGTGTGTATGTGCGTGAGTGTGCGTGCGTGCGTGCGTGCGTGCATGCGTGAGTGCGTGCGTGCGTCCGTGCATGCGTGTGTGCATTGGTGAGTGCATGCTGCGTGTGTGGGTGTATATGTGTGTGGGTGACTGTGCGTGCATGTGTGTGTGTTTCCATGCGCGCATGCGCATTCGCATATGTGTGTGTGTGTGTGTGTGTGTGTGTGTGTGTTAGAGAGATAGAGAGAGAGAGAGAGAGAGAGAGAGAGAGACAGAGAGACAGAGAAGAGAGAGACAGAGACAGAGAAAGCATACTTTGAAGTTAAAGGCAGAAGAAAATAAAGCATGTGTGAAAGGAAGAGTTACAGCTGAAGGTCAAGAAAGGACGAAATGAGAAATGAAAAGAACCAGACACTGAAATCAAGAGGGGAAGGATGTGTCCTTTTAAGAAGAAGACCACGAGAAGCATCATGCAGAATAGTTTTGTCAGTAGCTGATGTTATTTTGCTGTTTTAATGAATTCAGGGACAGAAGATTCTGTAAATCAACGTTTTATGCTAAAGTGAAGCATTATCTGGTGTGGTTCTTGCTGATGTAACACACAGCAAAATGTATGTAAGGCACATGACAGTGGAAAAAGCATAAGATACAGGACTCTTTAGTCTGCTTGCATTAATACGCGGCAGATGTGCAGAGTGCTGGCAGCTTACACATATGCAGAAATACATGCAAAGCATGTGCTGGGAGCCACAGGAAAGATGAGAAAAAAAAACCAGTTAAAAAAAAACCCAAGAGAAAAGAGAGAGAACAGCAGCCCCAATTAACAAATAAGTAATAGAAAAGAAAAACCAAAAGGAGGAGAGAAAGAAAAAAAAAGGAATGCCAACAGCACCTGGTGTTCCCAGGCGGTCACCCATCCAAGTACTGACCAGGCCCGACGTTGCATAACTTCGGTGATTGGACGAGAACCGGTGCTTTCAACGTGGATGGCCGTTGGCACTCTCTTAGGTAAAACGTATTGTTATCAACCTAAAATACACACACACACCACAACACACACACACACACACACACACACACCACACACACACACACACACACCACGTGATTCTTGTACAGTCGATAAGAAAAAGCAGACTAAATCAGGGAAAACTAGTCTCTCCCCCACCCAGCCCCCTCCTCCCACACACATACACACACACGTGCTGATGGCAAAGTTAATCCTTGGTGAGTGCAGGTCAGAGGCTGAAGTTAGGGTAGAGGAGAGGTAGTAATGGTGTCGTTTGAATGAATGGAAATCACCTTGCTTTTGGGAAAAGGTTTGCTTTGAATATGAAAACGAAGATTTTGTTCTTGGATTTGAGGTTAATAGATTATTTCCATGCTATATGTCAACACGGACAGTGGAAATTGGATTGACTTGGAGACTTGTTGTGTTCTTACTCCAACGATGGGCACAAGGGTTTGGGAATGACAAGTTTAGCAGACGACAGAGAGAAGGCAGGTCCATGCTGAGTGTGCTTGTACATAAGAACAACGACGACGACAACGATGGCGATGATGAAATCAAACTGTTTTTGAAAGTTACTTTCTAAACAAAAAGTAACTGAAACAGTACCAAAAAAATGAAGGAAAATAGCGTTGAAAATTATGCACTCTCTCTCACAACCCCCACCCCCCCCACCCCCACACCCCCGCCCCCTGGTCTCTCTCTTACACAGAAAAAGACACACAGACACACAACACACACACACACAAAACAGACACACACACACACACACACACACCCACAGAACACACACATCACACACACACCAATCCTGTTGTCGCACTAGAATCTTACCATTATGCACTAGAAACATCATATGTAGTATGATATACGTTCCCGATTTGGAGAACAAAATGAGTGATGTCCCCCTGCAAATTGGACAGTACAACAAGTTTTGTCATGTGATCCTTTCACATACATTGTCTGTTATGCGTGACAAGTGTGCAAGCTCCACAAAAAGGCAACAAATCAATGACTAAAGAAAACTTTGAAGAAATAAAAACCAAACCAAACCAAGTACAGAAACAAATAAGTATGGAAAGAAATAAAGTAGATGAACAAGAACAAGACCAAGAAAAAGAAAAGAGAAAAAAAATAGTGCCAACAGCACCTGGTGTTCCCAGGCGGTCACCCATCCAAGTACTGACCAGGCCCGACGTTGCTTAACTTCGGTGATCGGACGAGAACCGGTGTATTCAACGTGGTATGGCCGTTGGCATTCACTTAGGTAAACTTAACAACTATAAAGCTTGAAAGACAGGTAGCACGCGTTTCTGGGACTCCAAGGCACCCTGCTCCCCATCATGTGCTTGCCCTCCCACACCCCCTTTCCACACTCCCATCTCAACTCCCTCACCATCACGCTTTCCCCATTCCTCACTAAGAAGGAGAGTTACATGCTTTAAAATGCTCAAAATGGGACAGCGCATGAGCACGCACTCGCACACAGACGTAATCATGCTCACACACACACACCACACACACACACACACACACACACACACACACACACACACACACACACACAAAACATGCGCGCACGCGCATACAATGCTGAGCACTTGGACAAACCTGTACAGCATGGTGGAGGAAGGGAAACAACCTCTGATATGGAACCCAATAAATTTGAGAACGAAGTTAACGGGATTGGAGGAAAAGAATAATATTAAGAAAAAGAAGACGAATGTCACTATACTTATGACAAGAAAAAAGATCAGGAAGGGAATGGTGTGTGTGTGTGTGTGTGTGTGTGTGTGTGTGTGGTGTGTGTGTGTGTGTATGTGTGGTGTGTGTGTGTGTTGATGTGTGTGTGTGTGTGTAGTGTGTGGTGTGGTGCGTGCGTGCGTGCGCATGCGTGCGTGCGTGCGTGCGTCTGCATGCGTGTGTGCATGCGTGAGTGTGTGCGTGCGTGTGTGGGTGTATATGTGTGTGGATGATTGTGCGTGATTCTGTGTGTGTGTTTGCATGCGCGCATGCGCACTCGATTGTATGTGTGTGTGTGTGTGTGTGTGTGTGTGTGTGTGTGTATGTGCGTGAGTGTGCGTGCGTGCGTGCGTGCGTGCATGCGTGAGTGCGTGCGTGCGTCCGTGCATGCGTGTGTGCATTGGTGAGTGCATGCTGCGTGTGTGGGTGTATATGTGTGTGGGTGACTGTGCGTGCATGTGTGTGTGTTTCCATGCGCGCATGCGCATTCGCATATGTGTGTGTGTGTGTGTGTGTGTGTGTGTGTGTGTTAGAGAGATAGAGAGAGAGAGAGAGAGAGAGAGACAGAGAGACAGAGACAGAGAGAGACAGAGACAGAGAAAGCATACTTTGAAGTTAAAGGCAGAAGAAAATAAAGCATGTGTGAAAGGAAGAGTTACAGCTGAAGGTCAAGAAAGGACGAAATGAGAAATGAAAAGAACCAGACACTGAAATCAAGAGGGGAAGGATGTGTCCTTTTAAGAAGAAGACCACGAGAAGCATCATGCAGAATAGTTTTGTCAGTAGCTGATGTTATTTTGCTGTTTTAATGAATTCAGGGACAAAAGATTCTGTCAATCAACGTTTTATGCTAAAGTGAAGCATTATCTGGTGTGGTTCTTGCTGATGTAACACACAGCAAAATGTATGTAAGGCACATGACAGTGGAAAAAGCATAAGATACAGGACTCTTTAGTCTGCTTGCATTAATACGCGGCAGATGTGCAGAGTGCTGGCAGCTTACACATATGCAGAAATACATGCAAAGCATGTGCTGGGAGCCACAGGAAAGATGAGAAGAAAAAAACCAGTTAAAAAAAACCCAAGAGAAAAGAGAGAGAACAGCAGCCCCAATTAACAAATAAGTAATAGAAAAGAAAAACCAAAAGGAGGAGAGAAAAGAAAAAAAAGGAATGCCAACAGCACCTGGTGTTCCCAGGCGGTCACCCATCCAAGTACTGACCAGGCCCGACGTTGCATAACTTCGGTGATTGGACGAGAACCGGTGCTTTCAACGTGGTATGGCCGTTGGCACTCTCTTAGGTAAAACGTATTGTTATCAACCTAAAATACACACACACACACACACACACACACACACACACACACACACACACACACACACACAACACACACACACACACACACCACGTGATTCTTGTACAGTCGATAAGAAAAAGCAGACTAAATCAGGGAAAACTAGTCTCTCCCCCACCCAGCCCCCTCCTCCCACACACATACACACACACGTGCTGATGGCAAAGTTAATCCTTGGTGAGTGCAGGTCAGAGGCTGAAGTTAGGGTAGAGGAGAGGTAGTAATGGTGTCGTTTGAATGAATGGAAATCACCTTGCTTTTGGGAAAAGGTTTGCTTTGAATATGAAAACGAAGATTTTGTTCTTGGATTTGAGGTTAA
>JAMYXO010001450.1:17500-20000 GCA_033310375.1 Conus canariensis
CCACCCCACACCCCCGCCCCCTGGTCTCTCTCTTACACAGAAAAAGACACACAGACACACAGACACACACACACACAGACACACACAACACACACACACACACACACAGACACACACACACTCACACACACACCAATCCTGTTGTCGCACTAGAACTTACACATGCACTAGAACATCATATGTAGATATGAATATACGTTCCCAGAGTTTGAGAAGAAACATAATATGAGTGATGTGCCCCTCCCTGCAAATTGGACAGTACAACAAGTTTTGTCATGTGATCCTTTCACATACATTGTCTGTTATGCGTGACAAGTGTGCAAGCTCCACAAAAAGGCAACAAATCAATGACTAAAGAAAACTTTGAAGAAATAAAAACCAAACCAAACCAAGTACAGAAACAAATAAGTATGGAAAGAAATAAAGTAGATGAACAAGAACAAGACCAAGAAAAAGAAAAGAGAAAAAAAATAGTGCCAACAGCACCTGGTGTTCCCAGGCGGTCACCCATCCAAGTACTGACCAGGCCCGACGTTGCTTAACTTCGGTGATCGGACGAGAACCGGTGTATTCAACGTGGTATGGCCGTTGGCATTCACTTAGGTAAACTTAACAACTATAAAGCTTGAAAGACAGGTAGCACGCGTTTCTGGGACTCCAAGGCACCCTGCTCCCCATCATGTGCTTGCCCTCCCACACCCCCTTTCCACACTCCCATCTCAACTCCCTCACCATCACGCTTTCCATCCTCACTAAGAAGGAGAGTTACATGCTTTAAAATGCTCAAAATGGGACAGCGCATGAGCACGCACTCGCACACAGACGTAATCATGCCCCACACACACACACACACACACACACACACACCACACACACACACACACACACACACACAAACATGCGCGCACGCGCATACAATGCTGAGCACTTGGACAAACCTGTACAGCATGGTGGAGGAAGGGAAACAACCTCTGATATGGAACCCAATAAATTTGAGAACGAAGTTAACGGATTGGAGGAAAAGAATAATATTAAGAAAAAGAAGACGAATGTCACTATACTTATGACAAGAAAAAGATCAGGAAGGGAATGGTGTGTGTGTGTGTGTGTGTGTGTGTTTTGTGTGTATGGTGGTGTGTGTGTGATGTGTGTGTGTGTGTGTATGTGTGTGTGTGTGTGAGTGTGCGTGCGTGCGTGCGTGCGTGCATGCGTGCGTGCGTGCGTGCGTCCATGCATGCGTGTGTGCATGCGTGAGTGTGTGCGTGCGTGTGTGGGTGTATATGTGTGTGGATGACTGTGCGTGATTCTGTGTGTGTGTTTGCATGCGCGCATGCGCACTCGATTGTATGTGTGTGTGTGTGTGTGTGTGTGTGTGTGTGTGTATGTGCGTGAGTGTGCGTGCGTGCGTGCGTGCGTGCATGCGTGAGTGCGTGCGTGCGTCCGTGCATGCGTGTGTGCATTGGTGAGTGCATGCTGCGTGTGTGGGTGTATATGTGTGTGGGTGACTGTGCGTGCATGTGTGTGTGTTTCCATGCGCGCATGCGCATTCGCATATGTGTGTGGTGTGTGTGTGTGTGTGTGTGTTAGAGAGATAGAGAGAGAGAGAGAGAGAGAGACAGAGAGACAGAGACAGAGAGAGACAGAGACAGAGAAAGCATACTTTGAAGTTAAAGGCAGAAGAAAATAAAGCATGTGTGAAAGGAAGAGTTACAGCTGAAGGTCAAGAAAGGACGAAATGAGAAATGAAAAGAACCAGACACTGAAATCAGAGGGAAGGATGTGTCCTTTTAAGAAGAAGACCACGAGAAGCATCATGCAGAATAGTTTTGTCAGTAGCTGATGTTATTTTGCTGTTTTAATGAATTCAGGGACAGAAGATTCTGTAAATCAACGTTTTATGCTAAAGTGAAGCATTATCTGGTGTGGTTCTTGCTGATGTAACACACAGCAAAATGTATGTAAGGCACATGACAGTGGAAAAAGCATAAGATACAGGACTCTTTAGTCTGCTTGCATTAATACGCGGCAGATGTGCAGAGTGCTGACAGCTTACACATATGCAGAAATACATGCAAAGCATGTGCTGGGAGCCACAGGAAAGATGAGAAAAAAAAAACCAGTTAAAAAAACCCAAGAGAAAAGAGAGAGAACAGCAGCCCCAATTAACAAAATAAGTAATAGAAAAGAAAAACCAAAAGGAGGAGAGAAAGAAAAAAAAAGGAATGCCAACAGCACTGGTGTTCCCAGGCGGTCACCCATCCAAGTACTGACCAGGCCCGACGTTGCTTAACTTCGGTGATCGGACGAGAACCGGTGTATTCAACGTGGTATGGCCGTTGGCATTCACTTAGGTAAACTTAACAACTATAAAGCTTGAAAGACAGGTAGCACGCGTTTCTGGGACTCCAAGGCACCCTGCTCCCCATCATGTGCTTGCCCTCCCACACCCCCTTTCCACACTCCCATCTCAACTCCCTCACCATCACGCTTTCCCCATTCC
>JAMYXO010001450.1:25000-29865 GCA_033310375.1 Conus canariensis
GTGTATGTGTGTGTGTGTGTGTATGTGTGTGTGTGTGTAGTGTGCGTGCTGCGTGCTCGTGCGTGCGTGCGTGCGTCCATGCATGCGGTGTGCATGCGTGAGTGTGTGCGTGCGTGTGTGGGTGTATATGTGTGTGGATGACTGTGCGTGATTCTGTGTGTGTGTTGCATGCGCGCATGCGCATCGATTGTAGTGTGTGTGTGTGTGTGTGTGTGTGTGTGTATGTGCGTGAGTGTGCGTGCGTGCGTGCGTGCATGCGTGAGTGCGTGCGTGCGTCCGTGCATGCGTGTGTGCATTGGTGAGTGCATGCTGCGTGTGTGGGTGTATATGTGTGTGGGTGACTGTGCGTGCATGTGTGTGTGTTTCCATGCGCGCATGCGCATTCGCATATGTGTGTGTGTGTGTGTGTGTGTGTGTGTGTGTGGGGTGTGTGTGTGTTAGAGAGATAGAGAGAGACAGAGAGAGACAGAGACAGAGAGAGAGAGAGACAGAGACAGAGAAAGCATACTTTGAAGTTAAAGGCAGAAGAAAATAAAGCATGTGTGAAAGGAAGAGTTACAGCTGAAGGTCAAGAAAGGACGAAATGAGAAATGAAAAGAACCAGACACTGAAATCAAGAGGGGAAGGATGTGTCCTTTTAAGAAGAAGACCACGAGAAGCATCATGCAGAATAGTTTTGTCAGTAGCTGATGTTATTTTGCTGTTTTAATGAATTCAGGGACAGAAGATTCTGTAAATCAACGTTTTATGCTAAAGTGAAGCATTATCTGGTGTGGTTCTTGCTGATGTAACACACAGCAAAATGTATGTAAGGCACATGACAGTGGAAAAAGCATAAGATACAGGACTCTTTAGTCTGCTTGCATTAATACGCGGCAGATGTGCAGAGTGCTGGCAGCTTACACATATGCAGAAATACATGCAAAGCATGTGCTGGGAGCCACAGGAAAGATGAGAAAAAAAAACCATTAAAGAAAACCCAAGAGAAAAGAGAGAGAACAGCAGCCCCAATTAACAAATAAGTAATAGAAAAGAAAAACCAAAAGGAGGAGAGAAAGAAAAAAAAAAGGAATGCCAACAGCACCTGGTGTTCCCAGGCGGTCACCCATCCAAGTACTGACCAGGCCCGACGTTGCTTAACTTCGGTGATCGGACGAGAACCGGTGTATTCAACGTGGTATGGCCGTTGGCATTCACTTAGGTAAACTTAACAACTATTAAAGCTTGAAAGACAGGTTAGCACGCGTTCTTCTGGGACTCCAAGGCACCCTGCTCCCCATCATGTGCTTGCCCTCCCCCACCCCCCTTTCCACACTCCCATCTCAACTCCCTCACCATCACGCTTTCCCCATTCCTCACTAAGAAGGAGAGTTACATGCTTTAAAATGCTCAAAATGGGACAGCGCATGAGCACGCACTCGCACACAGACGTAATCAGCACACACACACACACACCACAAACAAACATGCGCGCACGCGCATACAATGCTGAGCACTTGGACAAACCTGTACAGCATGGTGGAGGAAGGGAAACAACCCCTGATATGGAACCCAATAAATTTGAGAACGAAGTTAACGGGATTGGAGGAAAAGAATAATATTAAGAAAAAGAAGACGAATGTCACTATACTTATGACAAGAAAAAAGATCAGGAAGGGAAAGGTGTGTGTGTTATGGTGTGTGTGTGTGTGGTGTGTGTGTGGTGTGTGTGTGTTGTTGGGGTGTGTGTGTGAGTGTGAGTGTGGGTGGCGGGTGCGTGCGGTGGGTTGCCCTGCGTGCGGTGCGTGCGTGCGTCCGTGCATTTCGTGTGTGCATGCGTGAGTGTGTGCGTGCGTGTGTGGGTGTATATGTGTGTGGATGACTGTGCGTGCATCTGTGTGTTGTTTCCATGCGCGCACTGCGCTTTCCGCATTATGTGTGTGTGTGTGTGTGTTGTGGTGTGTGTGTGTGTGTGTGTGTGTCGTGTTAGAGAGGATGAGAGAGACAGTGAGAGACAGAGACTCAGAGAGAGACAGAGACAGAGGAAAGCATTACTTGAAGTTAAAGGCCAGAAGAAAATAAGCATGTGTGAAAGGACAGAGTTCAGCATGAAGGTCAAGAAAGGACGGAAATGAGAATGAAATGAACAGGACACTGTAAATCAAGTGGGGCTGGATGTGTCCTTTTCAAAGAAGAAGACCTCGCGAGAAGCATCATGCAGAACTTGTTTTGTCAGTAGCTGAGATATTTGCTTTGGTTGGTTTTTGCTGGTTAAACCGAAAAAGATGAAAGGGCCCGCAGTAAAAAGCAAAATACAGACCTTTTTTGGCAAAAAGGAGTTCAACCCGTTACCAACAAAAAACCCCGGAAAGATGGCGAGCCCCAAAAAAAGAAAAAAAAAAACCAAAAAAAAAAAAAAAGAAAAAAAAGGAAAGCCCCCAATTTTAAAAAAGGGGAATAAAAAAAAAAACCCCCCGAAAGGGGGAAGAAAAAAAAAGGAAACCCAAAGTGGGTTTCCCACGGGTCAACCCATCAAGTTGAAGGCCCGGGTTGCAATTTTGGGCCCGGACGCCTGTTTTCCTTTACCTTCATTTCCTTTAAAACTTTCAACATCTTAAAGCAGGGGGGCCCCTTTTGGGGTCCCAAAACCCCCCCCCAAGCTTGCCCCCAAAACCCCCCACACCCCCAACCCCCCCACCACCCCCTTTCCCCACCCCACAAAAAAGGGGGACGCTTTTAAAAAGTCAAAAAGGGGCAGGGATGAGGAGGGAAAAAACTATATGAACCCCAAAAAAACCAACCAAAAAAAAAAAACGGCAGCCAAAAAAAGGAAAAACGGAAATGTAAAATGGGGGGGGGGAAAATTTTTTGGGGGTTTTGGGGTTTTGGGTTGGAGGAAAAAAAAATTTGGGGAAAGGGGTGTTTAAAAAATTTTGCGAAAAACCCCGGGGGGGGGTTTGGGGGTTGGTTTTGTGGGGTTGGGGGGTGGGGTGGTGTTGGTGTGGGGTTTTTGGGGTGTGGGGTGTTTTTGCGTGCGGCCCTCCCCCCCGGGGGGGCCCCGGGGGGGGGGGGGGAAAGGGGCGGCGGCGGGGGGGGGCCCGTGATGGGGAGGGGGGGGGGGTTTGGGGGGCGGAGGTGGGTGGGGGTTTTGGGGTGGGTAGGGCGGGATGCCTGTTTTTTGGGGGGGTTTTTGTGTTTTGTTTCAGGGCCAACGATTTTAATTGTTTGTGTGGTTTTTTTGTGTGTTTTGGTTTTTGTTTAAAAAAAAGAAGGAAAGAGGAAAAAGAAAGGGGAAAAGGACAAAAATCTTGAATTTAAAGCGAAAAAATAAAAATGGGGAAAAAGGGGTTCGCAAGGTAGAAAAGGGCGAAAAGAAAAAAAAGAAAAACCCCCGAAAAAGAGGGAAAGGCCCCCCTTTTTGAAGAAACCACGGAGAAGACAGCAAAAAAAAAAAAAAAAAAAAAAAAAAAAAAAAAAAAAAAAAAAAAAAAAAAAAAAAAAAAAAAAAAAAAAAAAAAAAAAAAAAAAAAAAAAAAAAAAAAAAAAAAAAAAAAAAAAAAAAAAAAAAAAAAAAAAAAAAAAAAAAAAAAAAAAAAAAAAAAAAAAAAAAAAAAAAAAAAAAAAAAAAAAAAAAAAAAAAAAAAAAAAAAAAAAAAAAAAAAAAAAAAAAAAAAAAAAAAAAAAAAAAAAAAAAAAAAAAAAAAAAAAAAAAAAAAAAAAAAAAAAAAAAAAAAAAAAAAAAAAAAAAAAAAAAAAAAAAAAAAAAAAAAAAAAAAAAAAAAAAAAAAAAAAAAAAAAAAAAAAAAAAAAAAAAAAAAAAAAAAAAAAAAAAAAAAAAAAAAAAAAAAAAAAAAAAAAAAAAAAAAAAAAAAAAAAAAAAAAAAAAAAAAAAAAAAAAAAAAAAAAAAAAAAAAAAAAAAAAAAAAAAAAAAAAAAAAAAAAAAAAAAAAAAAAAAAAAAAAAAAAAAAAAAAAAAAAAAAAAAAAAAAAAAAAAAAAAAAAAAAAAAAAAAAAAAAAAAGTTTTGTCAGTAGCTGATGTTATTTTGCTGTTTTAATGAATTCAGGGACAAAGATTCTGTAAATCAACGTTTTATGCTAAAGTGAAGCATTATCTGTGTGGTTCTTTTCTGATGTAACACACAGCAAAATGTATGTAAGGCACATGACAGTGGAAAAAAGCATAAGATACAGGACTCTTTAGTCTGCTTGCATTAATACGCGGCAGATGTGCAGAGTGCTGGCAGCTTACACATATGCGAAATACATGCAAAGCATGTGCTGGGACCCACAGGAAAGATGAGAAAAAAAAAAACCAGTTAAAAAAACCCAAGAGAAAAGAGAGAGAACAGCAGCCCCAATAACAAATAAAATAATAGAAAAAAAAAACCAAAAGGAGGAGAGAAAGAAAAAAAAAGGAATGCCAACAGCACCTGGTGTTCCCAGGCGGTCACCATCCAAATATGACCGGCCCCACGTTGCTTAACTTCGGTGATCGACGAGAACCGGTGTATTCAAGTGGTATGGCCGTTGGCATTCACTTAGGGAAAATAACAACTATAAGCTTTAAGAGGTAGCACGCGTTTCTGGGACTCCAAGGCACCTGTCCCCATAGTGCTTGCCTCCCACACCCCTTTCCCACTCCCATCTCAACTCCCTCACCATCACGCTTTCCCATTCCTCATAAGAAGGAGAGTTACATGCTTTAAATGCTCAAAAAAGGGACAGCGCATGAGCACGCACTCGCACACAGAGTAATCATGCTCACACCCCACACACCCCACCCCACACACACACCCCACCACACACACCCCCACACACACAAACATGCGCGCCCCGGGTAAATGCTGAGCTTGGCAACCTGAAGCATGGTGGGGGAAGGGAAAAA
>JAMYXO010001451.1:0-29858 GCA_033310375.1 Conus canariensis
AAGTGGGGGAAAAGTGGGGGTTGGGATAAGATCAAGGAGAAATGAAAAACCCGCCAGTCCTGAATCTTTCTTTTCCCTTTTTTTACTCAAATTTAACAAATTTTTGGGAAAAACCCTTTTTCCCCTTTTGGAAAGGGGAAAAAATTTTTTAAACCCCATTGCATAAAAAAGGTGTTGTGAATAATCCCCCTTACCCGGGGAAATTTTTCCTTACAAGCTTTTAAAAGAAAGGTGTAAACCAATATTTTAAAAAAATTTAAAAAAAGGGGCAGAAAGAGAAGAAAAAATTGTAGGGGAACAGGGGGGGTTTTAGATCTGAATTAGTAAAATGGATCATTTTTTTCATTGTTTGCTTTATTTACAAAAAAATTTTTGTAAAAACAAAAAAAAAATGTTATTGGCTTTTGTCAAATTTTTAAAAAAGGGCCTTCGTTCCCGAACCGAAAATTTAGGGGGAAACCCCCTTTAAAAGAAATGGTAAAAAGGTAATTTACAGACCCCAAAAAAGGGGGGTTTTTAAATGTTTCTTGCTTCTAGGTCGTGAAAAGGAAATACAGTTTTTTTTCCCGTTTTATTTGGGGAGGAAAAAAAAAATTTTTTGTTAAGCCCAAATTTTTCCCCCTTTTTTTTTTTTTAAAATCAATTAGAAATTTTCTTTTTAAAACAAAAAGAGGAAGAGGGGGTTTTCCCCAAATTTTTCCGAATGTGTAAACTTTTTTGTTATTTTTGCTGAGACATAATTCTTTGTCTGGAACATCGGGGGGACTACAAAAAAGTTTAATGTATAAAAAAGGGGGCAAATTTTTGGGGGTTAACAAAAATTTAGATAAAATAAAAAAAAAAATTTTTTTTGCTTTGGGGGTTACTTGTTGTTGGGGGAAAAATGGTATTTATGAAATGTCAAAGAAATTTTTTGTAACTCTTATAAATCCCTTTGGGGAAATGCTTTTTACAACAAGATTTTCCCTTTAAAATTTTAAATTTGGAATGAAACTTGTAAAAGGGGAAAAAAGGGTAAGGAAAATTTTTTTAAGCCTAAGAAAACAAAATTTGTTTGTTTTTTCTTTTTTTAAAAAATTTTTTTAAAACCCCAAAATTTTGGACCTTCTTACATTTTGCCGGATTTTGGGGTTAACATAAATATTTCGAGGAAAGGGGCATGTTTTCCCAATAAAGTTTTTTGTTTTTTCCCCAAATGCACACTTAAAAAAAATTTTATATGGCAAAAACGGGGCGCCCCCCTTTATAAAAAAAAACCTACTAAAATGTTTTTTTTTTTGGTTTTAAAAATTTGATGAAACTCCCAAAAGTAGATTCTTGACAGGTATGTTTTGGTGTTTTTTAAAAGGGAAAAGGACAAAAAACGGGGCTTTCCTTTAAAAAACCCTTATGTCAAAAAAAGGTTTTTTGCGTTTCCCGGGATCCCCCAAAAGGTGTAGGAATAAACTTTTTTTTTTATTCAAAATTTAAAACCAGTTTAAAAATTTTGTTTTTTAAAAAAAACTGGCTTCAGCATGGAGAACAAAAAAAAATTCCCCTTTTGGGTTTTCTTTTTTCAAAAGAATTTTTAAACCTAAAAAATTTCAA
Source organism: Conus canariensis (assembly GCA_033310375.1). Lineage (NCBI taxonomy): Eukaryota > Metazoa > Mollusca > Gastropoda > Neogastropoda > Conidae > Conus > Conus canariensis. The sequence goes on from JAMYXO010001451.1 coordinate 1,588, forward strand.
AAAAGTTTTTGGGGAAAAAAAATGGCACCGAATTAATTTAGCTATTTTTCCGACTAAAACCCCTTTTTTTTTAAAAATTTGCTAACATAAAAGGGTTTTCCCCCCGGGGGTGTTAAGATTCATTGCCCTTGTTTTTTTTCCCTTTGTTGAGATGAGTTTCCCTTTTTCCCCATTTTTTACGAAAACCCTATAAAACCTAAAAAAAAAGTGCATTTTTTAAAAAACATTGGGGAAAAAAAAAATTTTTTTCTCTGCTTTTATCAGAAGATGACATTATTTGAATTTGTTGGCCCCAAATTTTTTTCGGAACCCCGGAAATTTTAAAACAAAAAAAACTTTTGCTAGGGTGCTATGGAAAAGGGATAATGAGGAGGAGAGGGATTTGGGGGAAGAGGAGAGGGAGAGGGAAAGAGTGAGAGAGAGAATTCGTAAAAGTAAATTTAAGAAAATAACTGATACAAAATAAAAACCCCTTTGATTTTAATTTTTGGTTTTTTTTAAAAAAAAATTTTTAGTAGCCTTTGGCCTTTTTTAAAAAATGTCATTTTTTTTTGAAAAAGGGGGGTTTGTTAACTTTTTTTTTTATGTTGCAATTTTTTTTGCTGTTTGCAAAAATTTCCAAAACATAAGGCTTTTCATTTTTTTTTGTTTTAAAAAAGAAAATGCCATCCCCTTGTCATTAGGATGTTAAATCAAAGACATTAAGGTCAAAGTGTCAAATTTCTTGTATTTGTGTATCTCGTTTTTCTGTCCCTGTCTTTTTTTTCCTTTTCTTTCCCTTTCTCTCTTCTCTCTCTCTCTTCTCTCTTTTTTTTTGTATTTGTGCTCTCTGACTCTCCCCCTGTCTTTTTGTGTATTCTATCTTCTGACTCCTCTCTCCTCCCCCTCTCTGATTTGTGTATCCTCTCCTCTTTTTGTATTTTTTTTAAAATTTTTCCCCCCTCTTGAAAAATTTGTATCCTGGGTTTTCTGTCTCTGTATTTGTGTATCTCTATCTCTCTGACTCTCTCTCTCTTCTGTTTTTTTCGTATCTCTGTCCCTGCCCCCGTTTTGTGCATCTCTGGGTTTCCCCTCTGTATTTTTTGGGGGCTCTATCCTCTGACTTCTCTCTCTCTCTCTCTTCTTTTTCTCTCTCTTTGGGATTTTTGTATCTCTGTCCCCCTGACCTCTCTTTTTGTTTTTGGTTATCTTCTGACCCCTCCCTCTCTCCTTATTTGTGTTCTCTGTTTTCCTGTGTGGGAAATTTTTGATCTCGGCCCCCTTTTTTTCTGAAAATTTTGGGACCCTTTTTTCTCTGTTCTGCTTTTTTTTTTCTTATTCTCGATTTCCCTCTTTTCTCTGATTTGTGTATCTTGTCTCTCTCTTCCCCGGGTTTTTGTGCTTTTCTCTCTCTCTTCTCTGTTTTTTGTTACTCCTGACTCCCCCTTCCCTCTCTCTCTTCCCCCCTCTCTCTCCCCTTTGATTTTTTATATCTCTCTGATCTTCCTTGACCAAGTGGGGATGGGAACGGTGAACGTTAACGTCTGTCAATTTTTTTTTAAAATTTTACTGGGGTATAATGGTTTACAACAGTTGTAAAATTTGTTAATGGGAATGTAGATTTTTCATTGACTCAAAAAAGGGGAATTTCCGTCATCCATCGACCTTTTGACCTCTTTTACGAAAAACACCCTTTTTTAGAACTTGGGCGCCTGTTCACATTGAAAATCCAAAACAAATTTAAAAAAAAAAGAGAAAATTTTTTTTAAAAATTTTTTACACAAATGCTCTGCCATCACGATCACAAAAAGCGCAAAAAACTGATCGCGGGTTTCCCAAAGGCTTGAATAGAAAAAGCTTGTGCAAGTTGTGATGCAAGGAAATTTTTTTTTCCCCAACCCAAAACGCTGAAAAAAGAATAAGTTTCTGATTTTTAAAGAAAATCATTTCCCCCCTTTCAAAAAGGGAAACTCTCAAACAAAAATCTATAAATAAGTTAAACCCCCCCAAAAAAAAATTTGCCTACCTCAGGCAATTTCCCAAAAGGGTTTGGAATTAGGTGAGCTGCCGCTTGGCCCTCCCAAAACCCCCCCGCCTTGGCCTGTCCCTTTTGACCCCCCACCCCCCCCCCCCTGGGGGGGGGGGGGTTTTTTTAGGGGAAATTTTCGAACTTTGTTTTTTTTTTTAAAATTTTTTGGCATTGGGACCCCGCTGTTAAAAACCGGGTTTTTTCAGGTTTTCGGGGTTTTCACTATTTGAACCCTAAAATGGTGATTTTTTTGGGGGTGGGGGTTTTTTTAAGTCTCTTTTAAAAAAAAATTTTTTTTTTTAAAATATTTTTATTTTAAAATTTTGGGACCAAACTAACGAATATTAAAAGGGGGCTTTGTCATGTGATTGCAAAACCCTACAAAAGGGGAACAGTCTTTAGAAAAAATTTAAAAGATAAAAAAAAAACCGTACGAACAAAAAACCAACTTGTAAAGGGTAATACATTTTTGATACAAAAAAAAAAAAAAACCCCCCCCCCTTTTTGTAGTCAAGCCTCGAAAAGCCCCAACCCAAAACTAGGGGAAGTTTTGTACCGAAGGGGTTTGTAGTGTTTGCCACAAAACTTGCCCTTTTACCCATGCACAGACGAAGAGAAGACATTCCCAAACCATTCCCATACATTTGAACACCCAAAAAGGGGAATTGATGGAACTTCCCTGACAAAAATGTCTTGGGAGATTGTTTGCCCCCCCAAATTTTTGTTTTTCCTTTAACTAATAAAAAGTAATAATTTAACCTTCCCCCCTTTGTTTTGTCCCCGGAACTTTTGGGGGAATGCGGGACGGGAATTTTCTGTGAGGGGGTTTTTTGGGTGGCAGAGTCAACAAATGCTTTTTTTTACCCCTTTTCTCCTTTAAGACCCCTCCCCCATCCAGGCCCATTGTTTCCTCTTTGGCCCAAAATTGAAAAAACCCCCCAAAAAAAAAACCCCAAAAGCAACAACATTTTGTAACTCCCTCTGGGTTTAAAAAAGAGTGTCGAAAAATTTAACGGGGGTTTTTGCTTTTTTTTGAAAAGGGGGACGTGTTTTTTTTGGGTTCATGGAGAAAAGGTGGTTTTTGGGAGCGGGATTTTCTTTTGAGAAGGAACGTGTCAGCACGGGTTTTCCCTTCCCCTTTTAATATTTCCATGATGGGGGTTGGGGGGGGTCACTTAAAGGGTTTTCTTTATCAAATTTTCCCCAAAATAAAATCCTTTTTTCTGTTCCCAAAAACCCCGTTAAAGGAGAAGACTAGCACCGATTCGGTGGCCTGCTTCCAAAATCCTACAATTTTTTTTTCCCAGCAACGTGTCAAAAGTTAAAAGACTTAGAACTTCAGACCCCCAAGTAACATGGAAGCATTCCAAGTAAAGATTTTTGGGATTTTCCATTTCCCCCCCTTCAAAGAGTTTCGGGCCCCATGAAAAATGCAAAATTTTGGGGTTTTGTTTGCTCCACAAAACTTTTAGACGAGGTTTTGGGAAAAGTTAAAATGGAGGGGACACATCAGAGAAGGACCGTAGAGGGAGGCCCTGGAGTCAGGTGCACTTAAAAAAACCCCAAGAGATCGACAAGGACTATGCAGACCCCCAATCCCTTTTTTTAAAGTGCAAAAAACCTGTTAACTGCCGATTTCGGGCAATTTGTACAATAAAAAATTCACCGAGGGGTTTGGGGGCCCCAAAATTTTTTCTGAACCAAAAAAATTTTTTATTTTTTTGTCAGTTTGTAATTTGTTCCGGGTTTAGAAGTCGGGGGTGTTTTCATGTTCCGGTACTTTCTTCAGCGGGTTTTTCCCCCTGCGCACCTTGTCGGCATTTTCAACGTACCCCATATGTCCAAACCCTTCTTTGCCTGTAGCTGTAAACGTTCGGTGTGGATGTTTGCATTCCCTTCAGATTCCATAGTCTTTCCTGCAACCCCATGATAGTGAGTTCACGTGTACCAGATCTACATCTTGATAATGAGTGAAAATGTCATCATGCGTAATTTTTGCTGCATCCTTTATAGATGTTCTGCGCCTTGGTGACTCATTTTACAAGTTTGTCAAAACATGCAACTCCTTTTGAAGCTTTCTTCCTGAATTTTTTGTTGCCAAAGATACATCTGTGGTTTGGAAGCAGTGGGCCTGATGTGCAACAGCAGTCCTCTTTGGTTTAGATGGGCCTACAACTTCTTCACTCTCTGTCTCATGTTTCCTTTTCCTGGCAAATTTACATTGGTAAACCGTGCATAACAGCTTCTGTGATAAACCCTGGCGAGTAAAGTCCCTACTTTCTGGAATGCAATCACAAATCTGATCTAGTCTATGACATGCTACATTTGAAGCACGTCTCAAATGGAGAGACTTCTGGATAGGCTTTTTTTAATTTTTATTTTTTACTTTCTTCAGTTAGTGGGGTTATAGTCTTTTTTTTCTGTGTTTTTTTTAAAAATGAATTACACATGTTCTCCCATCTCTTGAACATTTTCCTTTGCATTTGGGTGTGCTTTTAAAGGTCACTGGTTGTTCATCTGCCCTGGTGCAAATCTGAATTCACACAGGAGAAGATGACGCATTTTTAATTACAGTGTAGTTAGAGGCTGCACACCCGCCCATTCCCAATGATCGAAACAAGACGGTTAAAAACAAATGGATACTATAATGCGGCAAAGCGGTTTGCCCTATTCATACACTTTGTCAAAGTTAGTGGTGAAGTACGCAGAACTAAAACTAGCAACGAACTCAAGCAGCGGTTTTTCCAAAGCACGGACACGCATGTCAGAGGTTCTCCAGCAACCCAATCAGAAAAGTGCATCTTGCGCTGTGACAGCGAGTACCATCTGCTATACTAATCTAGGCTACACATGCTTAGCACAGGAGTCTGGCCGAAATATGAGACACGCGCAGTAGACGGGATGGGCAGAGGTGTGTAGAAGATGTGTGCATGAACGCTTTACACTCACACACACACACACACACACACACACACACACACACACACACACACACACACACAGAGGTGGGGATGGGGGTGAGGTGGGTTTACTAAGGACATGCATACGTCATGCTGCAGACAGAGATCACAGTAAAGCACGCAATGGCATGCACACATGACTGCTTTGTATGTTAGATTTCTTTACAAAGACAACATTTTGCGACAAGAAGAAGAAAATACACAAGCGCCTTCGTAAGATAGGTGTGACTTGAGAGACAAAGAAACTCATGGCATTATTATTTTTATTATTAGACCAGTTGCTCCAAATCACTGGTTCATGTTATTGAATCTCTCACCACTAGAGAAACATTGCCTCAACGCGCTGTCGTAAACGCATTACTTTTAGTGCCACACCGATGTGACGTTATAAACGAATGTTACAGTACTTACTTTTCGTAGAAAATCTATGATCACAATAACGAAATCTTGATCTAGGCCTAAGTGAACATACGCTGTTTTGTGATACACACTGAACTGTGGAGACAAAACTAGCAAGAAACGCGTGGATAGGTGTCGGCTGCTCCACTTGCACGGGGGAACAGAACAGCGCACAGCTGTGGTTGAGTGGTACGACAGATTTCAGCTGCATGCGATTCGGATGCCCATGCACAAACATCATCACTGTATCTCTTTTTGTAAAATACCAGCAGAATAGTGTGCAGATATATCGAGGAAATTTGTTTTAGATGTCATTCACGACAAACCTATGAGATATCAAGCCAGATTATATGTGACAAACAGAGAGTGAACACCCCTACCCCATAATGCTAAATACAAGGCGCAAAGAGGAAAAAACACACTATTAATGCAGCTCTCAATGCCAAAATAACCTGTTTACCAGAGGGTAACATGTCAAATGTTTCCTCCCATATCATAAGCTTTCTAGAAAACCAAGTCAAAAATTCCCCCCAGAGGGGGGGAGGTTTCCACCCCTCCAGACCAAGGTCTACCAGCAATGGTACGTCCAGCCTCCAGTCCCTTCTGTGGTGGATCGCACGAATGGCCCAGCTCCCCTTGGTCTGCGGCCGTCTCTTGCTCTTCGCCAGATTACTGAACCATTTCTCCACGGCTAGCGTGCTGTAGCCTTCTTCAGTTTTAGATCTTCCTCTAATCCGCTTCAAACGCTGGATCGTTGCAGAGTTTAATCTTCTTGCTGTCACCTTTCAATGCCTGTGCCCGTTGTTCCCGATCTTGCCGAAGATCAGTGTTGCTCGGTGACATTGAATGTTTAGTTTAGTTGTCAACGACAAAGGCAGTTCATTGGTCAACGGTAACATGTGACTTTACTTGGAGATATTCGCCAATAAACCATGGATACAAGGGACATAACAACGAACGAAACTTACGTATTTGTTAAAGACGTCACAAAATATTTTTCGTTCTATTTATTTATGAGCTTGTTCCGTCACACACACACACAACACACACACACACACACACACACACACACACCACACGCACACACACACACACACGCACACACTCACGCACAACACACACACACACACACACACACACACACACACAACACACACACACAGATGGTTGTAGAGGAGGATGGATGGAAGCACAGATGGTTGTAGAGGAAGATGGACTGGATCACTGACTGATAGAACAAGTTCAGGATGGTGCTGTTGACCCTGAACTGTGGGAGCTTCCTGCAGAAAGAAAAGACGCTGGTTGGCCTTCTTGCAGCACATGCGATGTTAGGGGTCCGCTCCAACTTGTCAATGACTTGTCGAAGTACTTGTAGGTGCGCACAATGCGCACTTCCTCTTCCTTGATGACAAGTGGGTGGGTGCTGCTTGGGTTCCTGCAGAAGTCGATGACCATCTCCTCTGTCTTGGTGACATTGAGCTGAAGGAATTTCCTGTCGCACCAGTCCACCAACTTGCTGACTGCCTCTCGGTACATGGTTTCATCAGAGTCGTGCATCAGCCTGTAAGCGACGTGTCATATGCGAACTTGATCTGCAGATTGCATGCCTTCCTGGTGCGGCAGTCAGCTGTGTAGATGGTGAATAGGGCATGCGACAGAACACACCCCTGTGGGGCTCCTGCATTGGTCACCAGGACATCAGAGACAACCCGGCCAACTACGACTTGCTGTGGTCTGTCAGTCAGGAAGCTGAAGATCCATTTGATGATATCTGGGTTAACAGCCATGGCCAGTAGTTTCCCGACGAGGAGAAGGGGCTGAATGGTGTTGGAGGCACTTGAAAATCCACAGACAGAACCCTGGCGAACGTCCCGAGCCTATCAGGGTGCTGGTGGAGGTGGTGAGTATTGTCAGGATGGCATCTTCTGTGCTCCTACCTCTGGTGTAGGCGAACTGCAGTGGATCTTGATGGTCTTCAGTCTCTCCCCTGAGATGCTTGAGGACAATTTCCTCAGTACATTTCATGGGGACTGATGTTAGCGCCACTGGACTGTAGTCGTTGAGCTGACTGATCACTTTCTTCTTTGGCACAGGAATGATTGTGGATGACCTCCATAATCGCAAAACATGGCCTTCCTGAAATGATCGCTGGCACAGCTCTTTGAAGACTGGGCCAAGGAGTTGCTGCAGGTTTTCAGAGTCCAACTGCTGATGCTATCCGGACCAGAGGCACTTATGACATTTAGCTTCCTGAACAGTCGGCGGACTTCCTCTCCACTGATGGTCACTGGGGATCCAGGGAGCTGGGGCACCGTGTCCATGGCTCGCTGCTGCTCAATGCTGAAGTCCCGCTGGTCAAAACGTGTGTAGAACACATTCAGTACATTGGCCAATCTCCTCTCATCATCTGCTCTCAGTTCAGCTTTCTTGGGCCTGTACCCTGTTATGGCAGAGATGTTCTGCCAGCACTTCCTGGAGTCACCTTGCCGGAAGTTGTCCTCGAGTTTTGCAGAGTACTTCTTCTCCTCCCTGATCCTCTTGTCGATCTTCTTCTAGGTGAGCTGCATATTCCTGGTGTCCTTTTTTTCAGACTGACTTTCTCTCTTTCAGCAGCTGTTTCAGGTCCTTGGTGATCCAGGGCTTGGAGTTGGGTACAGCTTGATCTCCATTGTCTGTAGTACCATGCCCACGCAAAAGTTGATGTAGCTGGAGATCACGTCAGTTGTCTTGTCTAGTGGGCTCTCATCGTCCAGAAACACGCCCCAGTCTGTTTATTCAAAACAGGCGTGGTGTGTGTGTGTGTGTGTGTGTGTGTGTGTGTGTGTGTGTGTGTGTGTGTGTGTGTGTGTGTGTGTGTGTGTGTGTGTGTGTGTGTGTGTGGTGTGTGTGGTGTGTGTGTGGTGTGTGTGTGTGTGTGTGTGTGTGTGTGTGGTGTGTGTGTGTGTGCATACATGCATGCGTACGTAGCTGCGTATATTTGTGCCTCTCCGTTCGTCGGAGCGTACCACTATAATTCTTTTGTAGTTATTTCCCTTTCTGTGGCCCAACTGATATCTACAGGACGCTCATCCACAGTGTGATTTGAAGCGCCCTGATGTTAAAACACCAAAATAGCAACAACAACAAATTTAAGGGGAAAAAAAAAAATAACGGTACCGGCAAGAATCTATATTCTCTTCCCTTTAATTCAGTTGACGTGTAAAAACACTACTTTATACAGCAAAGGAATTTGAAGTTATAAATGAAAGAAAAAACAAATACTTCTCCTGTCTGAAAATGTTCAGTATTCTTTTCGATAGAAAGTATTTTCAGTTGTAATGAATTCGCTGAATGATCATGCATTCCCGTTAGATCAACTCCAAGCATTAGTGGCATTGTCGCTGGGCCACATATTTCACCCTTTTACTACGTGTGGTTAAAATGAACTCTGTAGTGTTTGTGCAATCTTTGCTGACAGAGCGCGCATAAAAAGGAAGAAAACAAAACTGACAGTGAGATGACTGCAGGCGGAAACTGACACAAACCTAACAGAGAAAGGACTGTTCTGTACGTTGGACAAGAAGAAAAAAGATAGGGGCAACAAAAGACAAAACAAAACACGACGCGTTTCGAGACTTCTTTGGCCTTCTTCTTCAGGCAAGATTAACCAACATTTGGGACAATTCGAAACGAAGAACAAGCAATCAGTCACTTCTCTTCTTGTAACTACTGGGCGCAAAATGAATCCATTCCAGTCAGTTCACGCGTAGAAATATTAGTTTTAACAGCCAAGGGAAGGAATTAGATGATCTGCTTCCAAATAATTACTTCCCTTGTCTGAAAATGGTCAGCATTTGTTTGAATAGAAAAGTTTTTCTTGTTGTCTTTTGTAGTGAATTCGCTGAATGGGAGTAAACGAATTCTACCAAACCATTAGTTTGTACTGCCAAGGGAATGAATTAGAAGTTCTGAATCGAAAGAGTTAAAATTTCCCATTTGTTGAATTTTGGTCTGTCTGCGATTGATATCTGAATCCCCCACACACTCACACACACACACACCCACACACACACACACACACACACACACACACACGCACACACACACTGGTGCATGGCAACCTTTCAACTCAAATATGGACACGCTTTAAACGCCGTTTGTTTCAGTCCCCAGGGTACACCATTGCAAAAAACGTAGAGTATGCTGGTGATTCAATGGAACTCCTGGGCCAAACAGATGCGTTTAGAATGAGTTTCAGACATCCAGAGCCAACCAGGTGTACCGTGCATAGACTGCACTATGTACTAGTTCGGGGGCAGGGTGCATTCCCACCCCAGATGTGGATGCGTCCCAACTCTGCCCAAATAACATCTGATACTGCCAGACCACATCAGTTTGGAGCCCAGTACAATCAACTATCAGAGAAAATCCTGTGTAGCAGAGGGTCATTGCTCAGGTCACGGCCTGTACCCCATGCCTTCTCCACCTCCAACTGTAAAGGGGATCAGGAGCCAGCACAGGCGTTGTGCTCACACTGACGTCACTACTGTCATACCATCATGCAGGGGCGGGGCAGGGAGGGAAGGAGTCGGGGGAGGGACTGCAGGCGGAAATAGAAACCTAGTTCCAAGAGAAATGACTACGCCGCCGGACAAACAATGACAAGACAAACACGACGCCTTTCCAGACCTCTTGTGTCTTGTTCCTCAGGCAACATGAAACACCATTTGGGACCATTCAACACGAAGAACGAGCAATCGCTCACTTTTTTCTCATCGTGATTGACAAGAGTTACTCCATTTCTTCGTAGGCGTCGCGTTTTGTCATGTCATTTGTTTGTTTCGTTCGTTGGGCGGCATTAGTCCTTTTATTGTTTTGAATGTTTGGAAAGAAAAGGTTGAATCAATCCACAAAGAGCGATTCCAATGAAGATATTTCTGATCAACCCCAGCCGAATTACTGCCCTTTGCTTTCTTGTAGGAATTACTGCCCTTTTCTTCCTTTTCAAGGCTTCTGTAATTGTTTCTCTCTCAACATCGATTCACTCTGTGCGCACGAAAAGGACTACAAATGGAGTGAACATAAATCTGATTGTATTGATTTAGAGGGAATGAGTATGGGTATTAAATGTGAAGAGGGGAGCCGGGGAGGATTGTCAAAAAGAGGAACGATTTAATTCCGTTGAAGCTGTATTTTGTTATGGTGGTGGCTGATGATGTCACTGTGGAGGTTGCTGTTGCTGTTGTTACGTGTCATTGTTCTGTGCATTCTTCACCACGCTGCTCATTGATGACGCTCTCCCATACACAAACCACACTTCATCCGGACACGGCCTTAGCCACAACCAGTCCCAGGGAGCAATGTGTTTCAGGGAGAACAGGAACAGGAACAGGAACAACTGACAAATACATCAGCAAGTGAAGGTCTTCGTAGCCGGTGCTCAAATGGGCACCTCTCTCGTGGTGACCCAAGGCAAATGAAATGTTCTGTTCGGGAGTTACCTTCCCCTTACTCCCTGATTGATCAGTCTTGGATTAGCTCGTGTCAACTCTTTCAAATGGGAATGCCTCAGAACCTTCATCATTATTATGTCTATGTCGTTGAAGTCACACAAATAAATGTTTCTTATTCTTTACAACTGTGTTGGACCGAAAGCCCATATTTTTAATAAAAACTAAACTGGTATTTTCACGATCGATTTTGGCGCCTCTTTTTCTCCTTCGCCCGCCAGTTAACATGGTTTGTTCGGGAGTTACCTTCCGTCTGACCTCCTTTGATTGATGAATCTGGATTATTTCGTGTCGACTCTTTAGTATGTCAGTGCCTCGGAACCTATATCATTATTATGTATACGTCGCTAAAGTCACAACAATGAATGTACTTTATACCTTGGACCAAAAAGCTCATATTTTTCCCTAAACTGGTATCTTGCATAATCAATTTCGGCGCCATTTTTCATCTTTCGCCAACCAAACCTGGACTGTTTCTTGATTTCCAAAAGTTTGTCAGAAAAACTGTCGAATCAAAAACGTACGTTCCAAGTCAAGTCCGTAAGCTGTCATTTCGTGCATCGCATACCTACGATTTTTTCCGCACAAGTTTGCGACTCTACGACATGACTGACGATGCCGACCTGTCTGGAACAGTCGCCTTCTTCGTTCCACTTTGTGTCATTGTTGGAGTTGTGCGCTAATTGTCACTCTACGAAATTCAGACTTCCCGATCGACATGTTGTTGATGATCCATGTCCATGATAAATACAACTGAAAATGTATAGACATTATTGGTCCGTTTCCACAGAGTATTATTTTCCAGAGCTAATGTCGACAGCCAGGCGAGGAGGAAAGCCAGTTGTGTTTGGTACTTCTTTTCAAAGACCAAGTTCTCCGCTCAGATACAGTCTTGGAGAATCACATCTACAGGTGTGAACAGACTGAAACGCCTGCTGTTCAGTCATGATAAAAAGAGTTCATGCTGTTTGGTGTTTCTCATCGCAATAGAGAAACATTGGACACAAACTCGTTTCACTGCGGGTTCATTCTCCGATTTTAATCACCAACAATGTCTTACAGCGAAACATTATCCAGTGTGACATGTTTCATATTATTCCTTGGGTTCTGAAGTTGTCATCCATAGTCTATGAATATGTTGGAATGCTTTGAACGGACGGCGAAGCGGAGAACACGGAAGCTACTACAGAAAGCACAAACTTGTGTCAGTTCCTGCTTCGCCAGGCCCGTTTGGTCTGCGGCACCGTGTTGCTGACACCCACACTCACACATATACACACACCTACAACTACACACACATTACACACACACACACACACACACACACACACACACACACACACACACACACACACACACACACACACACCACCTATTATTGTTATCTTGTCATAAAAACGTCAAGAATAAGTTAAGATGACAATTAGGTCCGTTATCACTGATTGAACATGACACATAAGACATCTTCAGCACTCTTTAATGGCATTACACTAATTAAGAAGGGAATTGGTCAAAAGCAATATCCAGACAACGTGACAAAAAGAACACACACACACACACACACACACACACACACACACACACACCACACCACACACACACACACACACACACACAAATGTAACACAGCATGAGACAGATCAAACAGACCGAGAGGAAATACGAGAGTCCAGATAGACAGACAGACAGACAGACAGACAGACACAAAAAGACACTAGAGGCCACAGCGACGAGTACAGACAGAAGAATGAGACAAACAGAGATAGACAGAGGAAAGCAGGGATGGGATTACGAAATGACAGCAACCAACAACAGCAACATGGACAAAAGACATCCAGCAAAAATAGGAAATAACTGACGAACGACTTTTTAATAAAGAAATCAAGAGAGAAAGATACAAAGGAAAGAAAGCAACTTTGAAAGTTGGGGGGGGGGGGGGGGGGGGGCAGAAGAAAGAAAAAAGGAGAGAAAACAGGATACACAGGAAGAAAGAACGAAAGAAAGGGAGTAAAGAAGACTGGAAGACAGGAAGAAAGAAGGAAAGATCGATAGATAGAAAGAAAGACAAACATCAACCAACAAAAAGAAAGAAGTGACACCGAAACAAGGCACAATTGACACAAAGTTGCCATCCGTCTGTCTGGAGAGACAATGGTGTTGTGCTGCAGGTGAAGTCTCCGTCATCAGTGTCTGTGGGTGCCCGACGCCATTCTTTGCCCGTCTGCGGCGCCTCCGTTCTTCCCACTTGGCCTCTCTCCTCTGCTCTGCTCTGCTTGCTTGATGCCGGCCTTGATGGTGGACCGCCAGCTGACCGGTCTGAAGCTGCTGTCTCCAGGTCTGCTGGGTCGAGGCTTGCCAAAGACAAACACAGAAATTTTCGACAACAACAACAACAAGAAGAGTACAGAAAGAATGAAAGGGAGACACGATGAGGATGTTTTCAATAAAGAGAGAAATAGACAACAAAACAACGCAAAAATTGACAAGACATGAACATAGAAATGGTCAATGAAGTACAGAGAGAATGAAAGACGGACACGAGCAAGTTTGAAGGAGAGGAGAGAGAGTGAGAGAGAGAGAGAGAGAGAGTGAGGAGAGAGATGAGAGAGAGAGAGAGAGAGAGAGAAATACAACAAAGCAACTCCAGAAAAGGATACAAAGACATAAACTGAATTTTTAAACAGTAAAGTATAGGAAAAATGATAGAAGATGGACAAAGAAAAACAGGAGTTTTTCAAGAAGAAGAAGAAAGAAAGAAGAAGACGCTCAACAAGAGAATGTTTTTGGTTGCTTGTTTGTTCTCTTCGTGGGCAACAACAGTATGCTGTGTTCGCCTCCCGTTTATCTCGTCTGACCTAACTGGCAGACCACACAAACGTACATCTTGTTCCGCTGGTTTCTCCCCGAGTTTTTTTTCTCCCATCGCGAGGAGGACGACTGGCTATTCTGTCATAGAAATAACACCACGGTTCAATGGGAACAGGTCGACCTCAAGCTCTCGCCCACTACCGTCGGCAGCGCAAATGTTTCGCTTTGTGAGTGTGCTTGTTTGTTTGTTTTTTCCTTTTCGTGGGAAGGCGAAGATAATGCCGAGTACACTGCTTTCCCTCCGAACACGTTCATGCATGCGTGCGTGCGTGCATGCATGAATGTGTGTCTGTTTCTCTATGTGTATGCGCGCGCGTAGCTGCATATGTTGGTGCCGGTCTGTTCGTCGGAAACATACAGCAAGATTTCTTTGTAATTGTTTCCTTTGAAAGTGATGGTGGTGGGTTTAGTTCAAAAAGGAGCAAGAGATGCTGTACGTATTGTTTTAATTACTGTTTACGTTTCCTGCCCATTTTGGATTTCTTTTCAAATTAGAAACCAAAATTAATCAGAAGTTATAACATTTTTTAAAGAAAAAGAAAGCATTAACTACGAGGAATATTGCTAAACAAAAAGCCAAACATAAAAAACTAAAAAAAAGAAAGGCTGAGCAGGACTGAAGTATGATCTATGGCATGGCTCTATTAAAACCAACTTCGCCAGTCCTGTGTGTTTGATACCAACTCTAATCACAGTTGCTGTTATGGATATGACGGTAAACACTCTACGAAAGTCTTTGACAGTGAAAGCGACAGAAATATAAGAAAGCAATAAGAGTGCGTTTGAACATACTGCCACGTTACGTGTGCGAGTGCGCGCGAACTCATTCCACTTTCTCCGTTGTGTGTGTGTTGTGTGTGTGTGTGTGTGTGTGTGTGTGTGTGTGTGTGTGTGTGGTGTGTGTGTGTGTGCGATGTAGTTTAAAGTACAGTGGCAGATATTGGTGTGATGTAGTTTAAAGTACAGTGGCAGATATTGGTGTGACTGTAGTTTTTAAAATACAGTGGCAGATATTGGTGTGACTGTAGTTTAAATTACAGTGGTAGATGTTGGTGTGACTGTAGTTTAAAGTACAGTGGTAGATATTGGTGTGACTGTAGTTTAAAGTACAGTGGTAGTATTGGTGTGACTGTAGTTTAAAGTACAGTGGTAGATATTGGTGTGACTGTAGTTTAACTACAGTGGTAGATATTGGTGTGACTGTAGTTTAAAGTACAGTGGTAGATATTGGTGTGATTGCAGTGCAGATTTCTTCCCCTCCCACCTCTCTCTCTCTCTTCTCTCTCTCTCTCTCTTCTCTCTCTCTCTCTCTCTCTCTCTCTCTCTCTCTCCACTACCTGAAGGATGACAAAACTGTTGGTCCAAACAGTTCATTATGCCACCGATGAACTGAATCCTCATAAATAATTACATATATAGAAAAGCGCGTGCTCTGTGACGAAATGCTTTGGTTCCATTTGTTAGAGGGTTGGACATTGAGTATGTAGGCTTTAAACCTGTTTTTGAGGGTGATTCCTTTCTTAATGACATCTGTTTTTCTGCACGAGCGTTTCTTATGACTCTGGCTTTGAGCAATCATCATTGAAAAAGGCACTGTACATAAATCATACGTGTCTGACATATCATTTTCGTCGATTTCTGCATTATGATCATTTGGCGCTCAATTGGAGGAGAGAAGTGATTGTTCCTTTTTCGTGTTCATTATCTGCAATGTTGTTTGTCTGGCCTGAAAGAGAGCACAGAGGTCGAAACGCGTCATGGTTTTGTCTTCTTTGTTTAGCTCCCTTTTATCTGGCGGAAGACTTTTTTTTCTGTTAGGTTCGTTTCAAATGTCCACCTGCAGTCATCTCACTTTGAAATTAATTATTATCATTATTATTACCAATGCCAGTCCCTCAGCAATGAGCCTTATGATTTCTCCCTGCGTCTGTCTGTCTGGTTGTTCATGTATGTCAGCGGCATTACGCACAAAGACAAAACCCAAACCAAAAACAACCTAAAGCAGCTATTGGAGTTGTAGGCAGGTGGTAAAGTGTGCACCATGTCGTTGTGATGGTGTGGAGTGGTAGGCAGTGCAGGCGAAGACAGACTGATGAAGTCTTCCAATCGGACGACAGTGCAGGTTCCAGGACAAACTGCAAGCAGTTCCAGAAAGGTCAGCGTCATCAGACGGTGACACTCTCAGTGTTCCTGCTCAGCTGCCTGTCTACAACGTAGCCCGGACAATTCATGACGTTTCCAGTGCATTCATAGTGACTTCAATCAAACACCAATGTTCATACCGTATGGAATGAGCAACAGTGCCATCATTTCAACCACCACCACAAGCTTTTACTGATCATGTACAGTGTCACAAATTCCATCTACTCCCCGAATACAACACACTCTATTTGTTCATAAAGACCTATTTTTCTTTACAGAAGTAAACGTTGGAATTTGGTGGGTTTTGTGTTCTCTTAAGAAATACAAGAAGAAAGCATACTTGGTCTTTGTCAACAATTACTTCCCTTGGAAAAAAGATTCTTGTCAACTGTCTCTCTCTCTCTCTCTCTGGGGTGCATGCTGGGAATGGCGGCCTGTCAACATTGTCCTTCTTGTGCTCCGCCTTCTTTTATGAAGTTACGTGAAAAGAGCTAGAACTGTCGAGTGTACTTCAGCGAATGGTTTTGTCAGTGACCGAGGACAGTTGTTTCAGCGAAAAATGACGGACTTGAGTTTGTGGAGAGCCAGAGTTGGCCTTTTCTATGCTTCGCTGAAATGTGGGTCATGGCGTCCACGAGTGTGCGGGGAGAAACCGAAGAGCGAAAATGTTGAGTCGCGATTGTCAGTGGCCGATATTGTTACGGCCTACATGTGCTGCATTTTTGTGCCCATGCTGTGTAGCTTTCTGTCAAATGCAAGGTCAGTGTTAGACGGCAATGAGGGGGTGACAATGGAAACTGTGAGTGTTACCAGGGGAACAGTGTTGAATGACGGAAACGTGTTGTGTGGCAGTGACAGTGTGCGTGTCAGTCAGGGAGCCGTGACGCACGTACCTGTGTTGGCCGTGTCGCTGTGTGTTATCAACACTGTTTATTCACTTCGGAAGCTGATGCTTAGTGGAGACGTGGAACCGAACCCTGGCCCCAATCCTGACAATTCGAGTGTTGTGCACAGTGACAACGGAAAGAAAGTGGAAAGTTCAGTGTCCGATTCATTCTCTGCCTCTGTGCAGGCAATGAACACACTAATGCTGTCCCTCAAACAAGAATTCAACGAACAAACCAGTTTGATCTGGGGTGATCTTCAGCACATCGAAAACTGAATCAGGACTAGTGAAGAAGGAGTGTGAGGAGATCAACAGTCGCTGTGACAGGTTAGAAGAAGACCATAGTCAGCTGGCAGAGACAGTGTCAGGTGTGACATTAAACATGCAACAGATGTACGAAGAGTCAGATGAAACCAGAGTAGAGACGATCAGACTTTCACGGGTAGTCCAAGAATTGGAAGAAAGAAATAGAAAAGCTTAAAATCGACGCAGAC
This sequence comes from Conus canariensis, assembly GCA_033310375.1. Taxonomy (NCBI): domain Eukaryota; kingdom Metazoa; phylum Mollusca; class Gastropoda; order Neogastropoda; family Conidae; genus Conus; species Conus canariensis. The sequence continues at coordinate 18,834 of JAMYXO010001451.1, forward strand.
AGACTTGAAGATTTCTCACGTAGGGATAACTTGCGAATGTACGGTATAGCACAACGCGAAAACTACGAGAATTTCGACACGTGTGCAGCTGCTGTTGTTGATGTGCTGAACAGTGGTGGTGGGGTCAGAGTGTGGGATTCAGAGGACATTGTCAGAGCACATAGAACAGGCCGTGCTGTGGAGGGCCAGCCCAAACCAATGATAGTACGATTTGCCAGGTGGCGTGACAAAATGTTCATCATCAAGAATAGGGAGCTGCGAGAAAAACTGAAAGTGTCTGGTATAACTGTTTCTAATGATCTAACAAAAGCCACAATCAACAAATAGTTGCAAAGGCAAAAAAGAGAAGGAAAAAAGAGCATTTTTTTCAAAGGGAAAAATGGTGGTGGGACCTCAAAAACATAAGTGGCAGTCGATCGCAACAGTCCGTGTATGATACATCCGTGTACGATCGATCTGCCACTTTGTTTTGGTTCGGGACCAACACTCCATTTTTCCACTTTTGAAAAAAATGTCTTTTTCATTCTCTTTTTGCCTTTGCAACTATTTGTGATTGTGCTTTTGTAAGATCATCTACGTAACAGGTTATTCCAGGACTCTTTCAGTTTTTCTCGCAGCTCCATAATATTGATGATGAACAAATTTGTCACGCCACCTGGCAAATCGTACTATCATTGGTTTGGGCTGGCCCCCTCCATCAGACACGGCATGTTCTATGTGCTCTGAAATGTCTCTGAAACCCACACTCTGACCCCACACACCACTGTTCAACACATCAACAATCAGCGCTGCAAGTGTCGAATTCTCGTAGTTTTCGCGTTGTGATATACCGTTACATTACGCAAGTTATCCCTAGTGAGAAATCTTCAAGTCTGTCTGCGTCGATTTTAAGCTTTTCTATTTCTTTCTTCTAATTCTTGGATACTCACGTGAAAGTCTGTTCGGTCTCTACTCTGGTTTTCATCTGACTCTTCGTACATCTGTTGGCATGTTTATATGTCACACCTGACACTGTCTCTGCCAAACTGACTATGGTCTTCTTCTAAACCGTCACAGCGATGTTATCTCTTTCACACTCCTCTTCCACTAGTCCTGATTCAGTTTTGAGGTGCTGAAGATCACCCCGGCTTCAAACTGGTTGTTCGTTGATTTTTGTTTGAGGGACAGCAATTAGGGTGTTATTGCACTGCACAGAGGAAGAGGAAATGAATTGGACACTGAATCTTTACATTTCTTCCGTTTGTCACTGTTGCAAACAACTCGGAATTGTCAGGGATTGGGCCAGGGTTCGGTTCCACGTCTCCACTAAGCATCTGCATTACCGTGAAGTGAATAAACAGTGTTGATAAACACACAGCACGACACGGACAACACAGGTACGTGCGTCACGGCTCCTGATGACACGCCAACAATGTCACTGCCACACAACTCGTTTCCGTCATTAAACACTCGTTCACCCTTGGTAACTCTCACAGTTTCCATTGTCACCCCTCATTGCCGTCTAACACCTGACCTTGTTTTGACAGAAAAAGCTAACAGCATGGGCACAAAAATGCCGCATCAACATGTAGGCGTAAAACAATATCGGCCACTGACTATCGCGACCTCAGGCATTTTCTGCTCTTCGGTTTCTCCCCGAACACTCCGCTGGACGCCATGTAAACACATTCAAGCGAAAGCATGAACAGGCCAACTCTGGCTCTCCACAAACTCTAAGTTCTCCGTCTTTTTCGCTCGAATCAACTGTCCTCGGTCACAATGACAAAACCATTCGATGAAGTACAATCGACTGGTTATAGCTCTTTTTCACGTAAACTTCATAATGAAGTGGCGGAGCACAAGAATGTCATTGTTGACAGGACCGCCATTCCCAGCATGCAACCCCAGAGAGAGAGAGAGAGAGAGAGTTGACAAAGAATCTTTTTCCAAGGGAAGTAATTGTTGGATCCAAAGACCTAAGTATGCTTTTCTTCTTGTATTTCTTAAGAGAACACAAAATACCACCCAAATTCCATAACGTTTACTTCTGTAAAGAATAATAAGGTCTTTATGACAAATAGAGGTTGTGTGGCATATTCGGGGAGTAGGATGGAATTTGTGAACTGTACATGATCTCAGTATATCGCTTGTGGTGGTGGTTGAAATGATGCACTGTTGCTCATTCCTTACGCGTAAGAACATGTGCTTTGATGATGTCACTGAATGCACTTGGGATACGTAATGAGATTGGCCAGGGGCTACGATTCGTATACAGGCAGCTGTGCAGGACACTGAGAGTGTCACGTCTGATGACGCTGACCCTTTATGGAAACTGCTTGCAGTTTGTACCTGGAACCTGCCACTGGCGTCCGATTGAAGACATCATCAGTTCTGTCTTCGCCCTGCAACTGCCTACCACTCCACTCCATCTCAACGACATGGGTGCACACTCTTACCACCCTGCCTTACAAATCCATTAGATGCTTTAGGTTGTTTTTGGTTTGGGTTTTGTCTTTGTGCGTATAATGCCGCTGACATACATGAACATCCAGTCAGTAACAGTCGAAGGGAGAATAATAAGGCTCATTGTGAGGGACTGGCATTGGTAATAATAATGATATTAATTAATTTCAATGGAGATGACTGTGCACGTGGACTTTGATTACGAACCTAAAAGAAAAATAGTCTTCCGTCAGATAAAGGGATGCTAAACAAAGAAGACAAAACCATGACGGCCGTTTCGACTCTGTGCTCTTTTTCAGGCCAGGGACAAGACAACCATTTTGCAGATAATAGAACACGAAAAGGATTACAATTACTTCTATCCTCCAATTGAGCGCCTATGATCATATATGCAGTAAATCGACGAAAATGATATGTCAGACACGTATGATTTTTGTACAGTGCCTTTTTCAATGATGATGCTCAAAGCAGAGTCATAAGAACGCTTCGTGCAGAAAACAGATGTCATTAAGAAAAGGTATCACCCTCACAAACAGGTTTAAAGCTACATAACTCTATGTCCAGACCCTCTAACGAATGGACCAAAGCATTTCGTCACAGAGCACGCGCCTTTTCTATATTATGTAATTATTTATGAGGATTCAGTTTCATCGGTGGCATAATGAAACTGGTTTGGACCAACTGGTTTTGTCATCTTCCAGGGTAGTGGAGGAGAGAGAGAGAGAGACGAGAGACGAGAGAGATGAGAGAGGAGTGAGAGAGTGAGAGAGAGTTGGGAGGGGATAAGAAACCTGCACTGCAATACACACAATTATCTACCACTGTACTTTTAAACTACGTCACACCAATATCTACCACTGAACTTTAATACTAAGTCACACCATATCTACCACTGTACTTTAAACTCCAGCTCACACCAATATCTACCCACTGTACTTTAACTACAGTCACACAATATCTACCACTGTACTTTAAACTACAGTCACTCCAATATCTACCACTGTAATTTAAATACAGTCACACCATTAACTGCCACTGTACTTTAAACTACGTCACACCAAGTATCTGCCACTCTACTTTAAACTATCACTAACTCCAATATCTACCCTTGTACTTTAAAACTACAGTCGCAACACACCACACACACACACACACACACCTCACACACACACACACACACATACACCAACAACAAGGAGAACGTGGAATGAGTTCGCTCGAGCACTAGCCACACGTAACGTGGCAGTATGTTCAAAACGCACTCTTATTGCTTCTCTTATATTTCTGTCGCTTTCACTGTCAAAGAACTTGCGTAGATTGTTTACCGTCATATCATAACAGCAACAGTGATTAGTGTTAGGTTTCCAACACACAGGGACTGCGAAGTTGGTTTTAATAGGAGCCTTGCCATAGTTCATACTTCAGTCCTGCTCAGCCTTTCTTTTTTTTAGTTTTTATGTTTGGTTTTGGTTTTAGCAATATTCCTCGTTAGTTAATGCTTTCTTTTTCTTTAAAAAATGTTATAACTTCTCGATTTAATTTTGCGTTTCTAATTTGAAAAGACATATCCGAATGGGGCAGGAGACATTAAACAGTAATAAAAACAATTCGTAAGCCATCGCTGCTCACTTTTTGAACTTAAACCCTCACCTCCTATCACTTTCAAAGGAAACAATTACAAAGAAATCCTTGCTGTATGTTCCGACGAACAGACCGGACCAACATATGCAGCTACGCGCGCGCATACACATTTGAGAAACAGACACACTATTCATGCATGCCACGCACGCACGCTTGCATGAAGTGTTCGGAGGGAAAGCAGTTGTACTCGGCATTATCTTCGCCTTCCACGAAAAGGAAAAAATAACAAAACAAACAAGCACACTCACAAAGCGAAAAATTTGCTGCTGCGACGGTAGGGGGCGGAGAGCTTGTGGTCGACCTGTTCCCATTGAACCGTGGTTGTTATTTCTATGACAGGATTAGACAGCGTCCTCCTCCGATGCGAGGAAAAAAAACTCGGGGAGAAACGGCGAACAAGATGTACGTTGTGTGGTCTGCCAGTTAGGTCAGACGAGGATAAAACGGGAGGCGAATACAGCATACTGTTGTTGCCCACGAAGAGAACAAAACAAGCAACCAAAAACATTTCTTGTTGAGCGGTCTTCTTCTTTCTTTATTCTTCTTCTTGAAAAAACTCCTGTTTTTCTTTGTCCATCTTCTATCATTTTTCCCTATTACTTTACTGTTTAAAAATTCAGTTTATGCCTTTTTATCCTTTTCTGGAGTTGCTTTGTTGTATCTCTCTCTCTCTCTCTCTCTACTCTCTCTCTCTCTCTCATCTCTCTCTCTCTCTCTCACTCTCTCACTCTCTCTCTTCAAAACTTGCTCGTGTCCGTCTTTCATTCTCTCTGTTACTTCCTTTGACCATTTCTATGTTCATGTCATTGTCACTTTTTTGCGTTTTTGTTTTTGTTGTCTATTTCTCTCTTTATGAAAACATCCTTCATCGTGTCTCCCTTTTATTCTTTTCTAGTACTCTTCTTGTTGTTGTTGTTGTCGAAAATTTCTGTGTTTGTCTTTGGCAAAAATCGACCCAGGCAGACCTGGAGAACAGCAGCTTCTGACCGGGTCTGCTGGCGGTTCCACCGTTCAATGGCCAGGCATCATGCAAGCAGAGCAAGAAGCAGAGGAGAGAGGACCAGTGGGAAGATACGGAGGGTACGCAGTCGGGCAAACAATGGCGTCGGCCACCACAGACAATGAAGACGGAGACTTCAACTGCAAGACAACACCATTGTCTCTCCAGACAGACGGATGGCAACTTGGTGTCAATTGTGCCTTGTTTCGGTGTGCACTTCTTTCTTTTTTGTTGTGTGATGTCTGTCTTACTTTCTATCTATCGATCTTTCCTTCTTTCTTCCTATCTTCCGTCTTCTTTACCCATTTCTTTCGTTCTTTCTTCTGTGTATCCTGTTTTCTCTTCCTTTTTTTCTTTCTTTGCCCCCCCCTCTCCCCCCCCCCCCCCACCCCAATCTTTCAAAGTTGCTTTATTTCCTATGTATTTTATCTCTTGATTTCATTTGATTAAAAGTCGTTCATCAGTTTTATTCCTATTTTTGCTGGATGTTTATTGTCCATGTTGCTGTTGTTGGTTGCTGTCATTTCGTTATCAATCCCGGCATTTCTTCTGTCTATCTCTGTTTGTCTCATTCTTTTGGGTCTGTTACTCGTCGCTGTGCCTCTTGTATGTGGGTTCTCCCTTTGTTGTCTGTCTGTCTGTTCTGTCTGTCTGCCTGTCTGTCTGTCTGTCTTGTCTGTCGTCTGTCTGTGTGACTCTCGTATTTCCTCTCGGTCTGTTTGATATGTCTCATGCTGTGTTACATTTGTGTGTGTGGTGTGTGTGTGTGTGTGTGTGTGTGTGTGTGGTTGTGTGTGGTGTGTGTGTGTGTGTGTGTGTTGGTGTGTGGTGGGTTACTTTTGTACACGTTGTCTGGCGATATTGCTTTTTGGACCAAATTCCTTCTTATTAGTGAAATGCCATTACAAGAGTGCTGAAGATGTCTTATTTGTCATGTTCAATCAGTGATTACGGGACCCTAATTGTCTTCTTACTTTTTCTTGACGTTTTTTATGACAAGATAACAATTATAGTTGTGTGTGTGTTGTTTGTGTGGTGTGTGTGTGTGTTGTGTGTGTGTGTGTGTGTGTGTGTGTGCGGGTGTGTGTGGTGTGTGTATTGTGTGTGTGTGTGTGTGTGTGTGTGTTGTGGGTGTGTGTGTGTGTGTGTGTGTGTGTACATCCTGGTGTGATGTGTGTGTTAATGTGTGTTGTAGTTGTTGGTGTGGGATATGTGTGAGTGTGGGTGTCAGAAACTCGGTGCCGCCAGACCAAACGGGCCTGGCGAAGCTGGAACTGACACAAGTTGTGCTTTCTGTAGTAGCCTTCCTTGTTCTCTGCTTCGCCTGTCCGTTCAATGCATTCAAATCGTTCATAGATATGGATGTACAACTTCAGAACCCAGGAATAATAGAACATGTCCACCACTGAGATAACGTTTGTCGCTGTAAGACATTGTGGGGATTAAAAGAGGTGAATGAACCGCAAGTGAACGGAGTTTGTGTCCAAAGTTTTCTCTATTGCGATGTGGAACACCAAACAGCATGAAACTCTATATTTTCATGTCTGAACAGCAGGCGTTTCAGTCTGTTCACACCTGTAGATGTGATTCTCCAAGACTTTATCTGAGCGGTGAACATGGTTTTGAAAGCAATACCAAACACAGACTGGCTTTCCTACACCTCGCTGGCTGTCGACATGAGCTCTGGATACGGTTTTCATGGAAAAAATACTCTGTGGATAGGTCCAATAATGTCTATACATTTTCAGTTGTATTTATCATGGACATGGAGAGTCATCCAACAACTTGTCGATTCGGGAAGTCTGTATTTCGGTTACTGTAGAGTGACAATTGCGCAAAACTCCAAACTATTACACACAAAGTGAACGAAAAGAAGGCGACTGGTCCAGAAAGGTCGGCAATCGTCAGTCATGTAGTAGAATCGCACTAGTGCGGAAAAAGATCGTAGTTATACAGATGACACGAAATGAGAGAACCTTACGGACGCTTGACTTGGTTACGTACGTTTTTATTCGACAGTTTTTCTCACAAACTTTTGGGGAAATCAAGAAATAGTCCAGGTTTGGTTGGCGGAAAAATGAAAAATGGGCGCCGAAAATTGATTATGCAGATACCGTTTAGGGAAAATATGGGCTTTTTGGTGCAAGGTATAAAAAGTATATTCATTGTTGGACTTCAGCGACGTATACCATAAATAATGATATAGGTTCCAAGGCACTGAATGGTTAATGAGTCGACACGAACAATAATTCTCAGATTTCATCAATCAAGGAGGTTCAGAGGAAGGTAAACTCCACGAACAAATCATTTCTAACAATGGCGGGCGAAGGAGAAAAAGAGGGCGCCAATAATCAATAGTGACAAAAATTACAGTTTAGTTTTTTTTAAAAAAAAGGGCTTTTCACTGGTCCAAAACAGTTGTAAAGGAATTATGATACATTTTTATTGTGTGACTTCACGACATTACGAACTTAATAATGATGTTGGTTCTGAGGCATTCCCATTTCGAAGAGTGACACGAGCTACATCAAGACTGATCAATCAGGGGAGGTAAGGGAAGTGTAACTCCCGAACAGAAACAATTTCATTTGCCTTGGGTCATCCCACGAGAGAGGGATGCCCTTTGAATATCGGCTACGAAGACCTTAACTTGCTGATGTATTTGTCAGTTGATCCTGTTGATAGTGTTCTCGCTGCAACACATTGACACCCTGGACTGGTTGTGGCTAATGGGCCGTGGTCGGATGAAGTGTGGTTAAATTTTCTGGCCCCTTTTTTTCCCCAAAAAATTTTTTCCTCGGGAAATTTTTGGGGAGAAATTTAAAAATTTTTGGAAAAAGAAACCTTAATGGGGAAATTTTCCCCCCCCCGGGGGAATTTAAAATCCGAAAATTTTTTTTAAACCCCCCCTCCCCCTTTTAAAAAAAAATCCCCCTTTTTGGGGGTTGGGAAATTTTTTTCAACCAAAAAACAAAAACAAAAAAAAAAAAAAACCCAAAAAAAACAAAATTTTAAAAATGGGTAAACCCCCCATTTTCGGGGCCCTTTTTAAAAAACCCCCGAATTTTTTGGGGGCCCCCCCAGTTTTTTTGGGGGGGAAAATTTTGGCCCCAAAAAAAAATAAAAAAGGGCACCCTTCCGAAAAAAAGGGGCCAAATTTTTTGGGGGTTTTTTTGGGTTTGGGGCAATGGGGGGGTTTTGGGGGATAAATTTTCCCCCTTCCTCCCCCTTCCCCCCCCCAAAATTTTTGGTTTCCCCCAAAAACCCCAAACTTTTTTCCCCCCAAAAAACAAAAAAATTTACCTTTCCCAAGTTGTAAAACCCCCCCGGTCCCCCCCCTTTTTTTTTTTTGGGGGTTTAGTTTTCCGGGGCCCCCCACCCTTTTCCTGTAAGAATCCCCCCCGGGGGGGGGTTTTGGGGTTTTTTTTGGGTTTTTTCCCCCTTTTTGTAAAACCCCCCAAAAACCCCCCCCCAAAATTGGGGGTTTTCCCCGGGGGAAAAAGGGGGAACGCGGGCCTTCTTTTCGTTTTTTGGGGGGCCCTTTTTTTTTTGGGGAAACAAAATTTTGGGGTTTTAATTTCCCCCTGGGAGGGGGGGTTTTTTTTTTTCCCCCTTTGGGTTTTCCACCCCCAGACCCCTTTCCCCGGGGGTTTTTCCCCCCCAAACCCCCCCCATCCCCCCCCTTTTCCCCTTTCCCCTTTTTTTTTTTAGTTTCTTTCCCCCCCCCCCCCCTTTAATTTTCCCCTTTTTTCTCATGGGTTTCCCCTTTTTTTTTTCCTTTTTTTCTGACCCCTTTTTTCCCCCCCACCCTTTTCCCCCAAATTTTTTTCCCCCCCTTTTTCCCTTTTTTTTCCCCCCCCCCAAAAATTTTTTTTTTTTTTTGGGCCCCCATTTTTTTCTTCTAAACTTTTTTAACCCTTTTCCAAAAAATTTTTAAAAAATTTTTCTTTTCTTTCCCCCCTTTTTTTCCAAATTCCTTTAAAAATTTTTAATTTCCCTTTTTTATATTTTTTAAAAAAAAGGCCTTGGGAAAAAAACCGGGAAAATTTTTGACCCTTTTAACCCCAAAATAACTTTCCCTTTTCCCCCGGGGGGGGAACTATTTTTCCCCCCGGCCCCCAGGTTCATTTGGGGAAAAGGGGTTGGGATCCCGGGGGGAACGCCCCTTGGTTTTTTCCCCCCCCCCTTTTTAAAGGGCCCCTTTTCCCGAAGGGGTTGGGGGGTTTTTTTTTATGGGGTTTTCCCCCAAGTGCCTTTTTTTTTTTTCCCCCCCCCGGAAAAGACTCCCCCCCCCTTTAAACCCCCAAAACCAAAAACAAAACAAATTTTCCACCCCAAAGGGGGAGAAAAAAACCCCCCAAAAAACCCGGGGACCAGGGAAAGGGGGGGAAAAAAGGAAAAAAAAACAAAAAAACCCCAAAAAAAAAAAAAACAGGGGGGAAAATTTTTTGGGGGGGGAAAAAAAACCAAAATTTTAAAAGAGGGTGGCTTTTTAAAAAAAGGGGGGGGTTTTTAAAAAAAAAGGGGCCCCCCCAAAGGGTTTTTTGGGGTTTCCCTTCCCCAAAAACCCCGGGAAAAAAACTGGAAAAAGGGGCCCCTTTGGGCATTTAAAAAAATTTTTTTTTGGGGGCTTTGCCCAAAAAAGGTTCCCCCCAAACCCCAAAACCCCCCCAAAAAAAACCCAAGCAAAAAAAAAAACCCAAAAACCCCCCCTACACAAAAAAACCCAAAAACCAAACCCGAAAAGACTGGTTTCCCCCCGGGATGTGGGGCCCCACCAAAAAAAGGACCTTCACCCCAAAAGGGGGGCCCTCGGGGCCCGAAAAAGGGTTTTCTTTTTTTTTGGGGGGGGGGGCCCGGCGGGGAAAAAAAACCTTTTTTTAGAAAATTTTTAAAACCCAAATTTTTTCCTTTTTTACCCCAAAAAAATTTTTAAAAAAACCCTTTTCCCCCCTATTTTTTCCCCCCAAAGCCCCATTCTGTTAAAAAAAAAAAAAAACCCACCCCCTTTGGGTTTTTTGGGAAACCCCCTTTTTTAAAAAGGATCCGGGGTTTTAATTTTCCCCCCCAAAACCAATTTCAACTGGCCCAGTAAAATTTTTAAGGTTCCCAAAACCAAAAGGGGGGTTTAACCCGGGGAAAAACCAAAAATTTTTTTTTAAAAAACTTTAAGATTTTGAAGGGGGGGTTTTTCCGTTATTTGCGGGGAAAATTTTTGACCAAGGGAAAAAATTTTAAACCCGGGATTTTGGCCCCAAAGTGCCATCCGGGGAACCCCGGGGGGGAAGGAATTTGTGGTGGAGTTCAAGGGGGGGAAACCCCAAATCCCCGGGCCCATATTCTCCCAAAGGGGAGCCAATTAGGGTTGGGAAGGGTTTTCTCCCGGGGAATTTTTCCAAAAAGGGGGGGAAAAGGAAAAACGCCGGGGGAAAGGTTCCCCCAAATTTTAAAATTGGGGCCCAAAAAAGGGGAGGGAAAATAAAACCCCTTGGGTTTTCCCTATTTTAAAGGAAAAATTTCCCCCGCAAAAGTTTTGGGCTTGGGGTGTGGTTTGTTCGGGTTTTTTTGGGTTTGGGGGCCTTTTTTTCTCCCCCGGGGGTTTTTGGAAACTGGGGGTTTCCAAATTTTTTTGTTTTGGGGGACAAATTTTTTTTTCCCAGGCCCCTTTTTTGCGGGGCCTAAGGGGCAATTGTTTCGGCCCCTTACCTTTTTAACTCCCCCTTTCCCAAAGGTTTTAACGAAAACAACCAAAACCCCCAAAAAAATTTTTGGGGGGGAAAAATTTAATTTAAAAGGGGGGGGAAATTTTTAAAAAAATTTGGGGGTTTTTTTGGGGTTTTTTTTTTGTTTTTATTCTTTTAAAAGAAACCCCCTTTGAAAAAGTTTTGGGGCATTCAAAAGGGGGGAAATTTTTAAATTTTTCCCCCCCAAAAACCCCTTTT
>JAMYXO010001452.1:0-5000 GCA_033310375.1 Conus canariensis
GGGAAAAGGGGGGAAAGAAAAAGGAAGAAAAGGCCCAAAAAATTAAAAAAAAGGGGGAAAAAAAGGGGGGGGCTGAGGAAAAAAAAAACAACAAAAACCCCCCCAACAAAAACCAAAACCCTATCTAAAAAAAACTTATAAAAAATTAACTAATGTCTTTAAAAGAAAAAAAATTTAAAATATTTTTCCAAAGGCAAAAGGGGGGGGGGGGTTTGGGGTGGGGTTTGGGGAGTTCCAAGTAGACAAGAGGGTTGAAAAAATTTTTGAAAGGGGAAAATTGCATTGGCGGTTGTTGTGGTTTGATTCAGGGAGCGAGTTCCATTGACAGGAACCTGAAATTTTAAACGGGTTGAAAAAGGGGTCAATTGGAAGGGACATGAAGTTTGGGTAGAGCCTTGAGGATTTAATGGAAATCTGTGAACTAATGGTTGAGGGGGGGCCTTTCCAGAAAAATTTTGTGCATTATGATCCCTTTGTTGTATTTAATCTCAGACTTAAGGGGGGAACTTGAATTTTTTATAGTCGAGTCCGAAGACCATGCTTTTTAGGGACTAATTTGACTGCTCGCTTGTGTAGGCTTAACAATGGTTTGAGGGTGTTACGCTAGCACAGTCCCATAGAGTAGATCCATAGTCATGTATGACTGAATATGAGACTGGAAAAAAGAGCTTGCGTGAATGCAGGTCGAGGAAGCGTTTGATCTTGGGGAGTTGATAAAACTTTTGTGAAACTTTTTTGCATATAGTGAGGTTATGTGAGCTCGCCAACTCATATTTTTATCAATTGTTATTTCCTAGCACTTTGAGGTATGTAACCTGTTCAACGAGTTCATTTTTAAGATGTACTGGAGGAAACTTAATAGTGAGATTTTGTCTTTTTTGCCTGGTTGTGATAAGCATGGATTTAGTTTTTTGAGGGTGAAGCGACATGTAGAAAGAAACTCGTGGAGAGCGTGGCAGCAAGAGTCCTCAGAAGAGAAGCCCCCTTCAAGCAAGTGTTTCGGCCCTTATCTCCTGACACTCTAGGGGGGTTGGGCCACACCCGGTTCATGACTCCGGATGTCCCTCTGCTGCCCCTTTTTTTCCATCTTTGGGACGAGCCATGGCTGGGATTCGAACCCATGACCCTCTGGACATGCTCATTTTCCACTTAATGACTCGCCCCTTTAACCACTGAGCCACAGGGACACCTGATTTTGTAGGGAAATTAAGCCTTATTTAAGTTCACTTTTGTTCCTCCTTGACCAGATCCAGCTTGAACACCTCTCTGCCGCTTCTGCCATTGCTTTCAGGGCTCTGGTTTTTTCCTTCCCTGCAACTGAGAGCTGTTTCATGAGGCTGTATGCAGACGTTCCTACAAACCCCCTAGCTCCAATTTCTGCAGTGAGGACTTTGACCTGATAGCCTTCTCTCCTCAGGCTGTTTGCCAGATCAGCATACTTTTCAGTCTTGTAGATTTGAGCTGCCTCCATTCTGTTCTCATATGGCACCGTGAGCTCGATCATGATCAGCTGCTTGGTTGACTTAGAGTGGACTACTATGTCTGGTCTCATGCCACTCTTGCTGATGATCTCTGGGTGACTCTTCCATTCTGGGAGGTCTGCAGTGCACTCCCAGTCATCTGCCCCGTCCAGCAGACTCTGCCTGCATGTTTCGAGTGGCACTGTTGTTCTTGGCCATGATTTGCTGCCTCCTGCCGTGAAGAATGTTGGGGTGCTTTTGGAGTCCTGATTTTCCCTTTTGTGGTGTTGGTACTAGCCCAGACTACTTGTACAATTTCTTTGAGCACTTGGTTGTGCCTCCATGTGTTTCCTTCCTTGAGCCAGGGCTACTTTACATGAGCTTAGGACATGCTCCACTGTTTGTTTTTCATGGCAGAGGGGGGCATGCCGGATCGTCTGTTTTCCCCCACTTCACCAGGTTTGCATTTGAGGGCAGAAGAGGGCAAAATGCAGATCTGAGAATGAAGCTGATCCTGAGAGGGGCCATGTGCCAAATGTCATTCCAAGTGAGACTTCTTTGGAGTGCATTCTCCCACGTTGTCCATTGCCCTTGCTGGCTCTGCTGGACTGCTTTTTTGGGGTCTTTTTGGTCTTCTTCTTTTCTCATCTCCTGAATCATCATGTCTCTTTTTGGCTTTTCCTTTGGCCTTTGACCACCATTCAGTTTTGGTCACCCCCAGTCCCTGTCTGTTGGTCTGTGTGTGTCCTGTTATTTCTCTGATCTTGAGACTTTCTTTTGCAGAATCCATCGCCTCTTGAACTTTCCATTTTCTGCCTGTCTTCACTGGGGCTTAATTGCTTCTATCACCTTGTCTCCTGAGTCCTCCAGCATGCTTTGAAGTCTGATCTTCCCTGCTTTGTATTCCTCCAGGATGGATTTCAGGGGTAGTTTCAGCTTTGTTGGCGACAGTACAGCGCTATGTCAGTCAGACAGGGTGGGACACCAAGCCATTTCCTTGTGAACTTGTTGATTTTGGCTTCCATTGCCTCCATATGCTGGTGCAGATGTCGTATATCATCAGAGACCATAGCAGCTTTGGTATCAGCATGAACTGCAGACACCAGACCTTGTATTTGCCAGGGAGCCCACACTGGTCAATGGTCTCCAAGCCTTCCTCCGCCATCTGCTTGGTTTCTTTTGCTCTTTGTGTGTCTTTCAGCGTATCATCATACCATCTTCCAAGGCTCTTGACTGGTTCTTCTGTGACTGTTGGAATGGCCTGGTTGGCAACACTGAAGACCACAGATCCGGCCACTTTTCCTTTCCTCAGTGAGAGACTCCGTGATTTCTTTGGCTTGAACTTCATTCTGGATGAGGCAACTATGTCGTCCAGCCTCTCCAGCACATGACGTGTCTCGTCTTCTCTGGATGAAATCACTGTAGTGTCATCCATGAAGGCCTTGAGAGGAGGCATCTTGTATCCATCGCCAAGGTCTGTTTGTCTCGCGTTGTTTGTTGCTGCTTTCAAGATGAGTTCCATTGCCAGCACGAACAGTATTGGGGAAATTGCACAGCCCATTGCAATACCCACTTCCAAGTTGATCCAGTCTGTTGTGTACTCCTTGGTAGAGAACCGCATTGAGAAGCCATTGAAGTACTTCTTGAGCATGTCGCGGATGTTCTTTGGCACATGGTACATCTCAAGAGCCAACTGTATCATCTCATGGGGCACGGATCCATATGCGTTTGCCAGATCAAGCCACACTACCTCCAGGTCTCTCTTTTCTGTTTTTGCTTTTTGGATTGCGTCCCAGATCATTGTGGCGTGTTCTACACAGCCCGCCACGCCTGGGATGCCACCTTTCTGGACTGACACATCCAAGTACTTGTTTTCCATCAGGTACTTGGTCAGCCTTGCTGCCATGACAGAGAAGAAGATTTTCCCTTCGACGTTCAGTAGTGATATTGGCCTGAACTGGCTAATGTCACTTGAGTTTTGCTCTTTGGGGATGTACACACCATCTGCCGTCATCCACTGGCCGCTGATCTTCTGGTTTCTCCAAGCCGATCGCAGCAGCCTGTGGAGCCACTCCAGCACCTTGAGACATTTCTTGTAAAGCTGGTAAGGTATTCCGTTTGGCCCTGGTGATGATTTGGCTCTGGCTTTGTCGACCACCTTCTTGATTTCCGCCAACGTTGGAGGCTTGCCATTGAACTGTTCCTCAGGGTTGGTTGGCCACACCAGACCTTGAATGTCGAGTGGTGCTTTGCTCTGTGGGTCAGAGTATGTTTTCCTCAGATGCTGCTCAAGAACTCCTTTGTCCACACTTAGGGTCCCAGATTTTGGCTGCTCAAACAGTGTTCTGGCAAACTGGAAGGGGTCTCTGAAGAAGCGCTCTTGTGTCTTCTTCTTTTTGCTCTTCCTCTTCCTCGCAGATTCCGCTTTGCTGAGGGCACTGTGTTTTTCTTTCAGGTCTTTCCACAGTTTTTCCAAGCCTTGTTTTTCAGCTGGCAGTGCGGTCTTCATTTGCATCTTGAGGTTTTTCTTTTGGACCCTGATCTTGTCCATCTTTTCTTGGCGTCTGGATTTCTTTGGAGGTGTTTTCTCTTTGGGTAGTTTTGCTCCATAGGCGTCTCTACATGTGGCATACACAATGTCCCCATATGTGGCTAGTTTGTGTTCCAGGGTGCTTTTCCCTATCAGTGCATCGAGTCTTTGGACGATTTTTGCATCCAGTTTCTCCCAATCTTCAGTTTCGTTTGCTCGTGGCAGGTTGAGTTTCAGGCGCCTGGCATCGAGGGCCTGTGCAAATTCCTCATCCGAACCAACAGCGTGGATGTCCTTGGCACTGTGGTTTAAATCCTGGCCTTGGTCTTCCGACGTCTTATCTGCTGATGCAGTGCGCTGCTGCTCATTCAGATGAGTCTTCACACATCCCATCTTTGTTCTGTGGATCTTCATGCCACGGGTGGTAGCGAAACGCTTTCCACAGACACATGGATATTCCATTTGGTCCATGTTCATAGTCCGTTTGGGATTTGCAGTCATGATTGGTTGAGCACCGATGGATTCATCATTCTCTCCCCCTTTCGGTGAATCCTGGGAGCATCTTTTCCTTTTATTTTTAGTAGCCACATGTTTAAGGCAAAGTGGGGAGCCAGCCCACAGAGCCCTTGGTTCTGGTCTTTCCCAGTGTCCTCCGGTCTTTCCCGGACGTCCTCCGGCCTATTCCCGGAAGTCAATGGTTTACCCATGCATCAGTAGAAAGAAACTCGTGGAGAGCGTGGCAGCAGAGAGTCCTCAGAAGAGAAGCCCCCTTCAAGCAAGTGTTTCGGCCCTTATCTCCTGACACTCTAGGGGGGTTGGGCCACACCCGGTTCATGACTCCGGATGTCCCTCTGCTGCCCCTTTTTTTCCCATCTTGGGACGAGCCATGGCTGGGATTCGAACCCATGACCCTCTGGACATGCTCATGTGATTTAGTTCAGTCCATTTGACGAGGTCATTCGCACTTTCTTGTAAAGTGTGTGCAAGAACAGTAACATCAGAATGATTTG
>JAMYXO010001452.1:15000-20000 GCA_033310375.1 Conus canariensis
GCACTTGCACATGCATTCAGCACCTACTTCTATGTGTGGCATGTCATTTTCGTTTGAATCAAACGAAGGAAATGAGCATTATTGTTTACATTTAGAATGTCAGTCCAGCACGCACTTGCACATGCATTCAGCACCTACTTCTATGTGTGGCATGTCATTTTCGTTTGAATCAAACGAAGGAAATGAGCATTATTGTTTACATTTAGAATGTCAGTCCAGCACGCACTTGCACATGCATTCAGCACCTACTTCTATGTGTGGCATGTCATTTTCGTTTGAATCAAACGAAGGAAATGAGCATTATTGTTTACATTTAGAATGTCAGTCCAGCACGCACTTGCACATGCATTCAGCACCTACTTCTATGTGTGGCATGTCATTTTCGTTTGAATCAAACGAAGGAAATGAGCATTATTGTTTACATTTAGAATGTCAGTCCAGCACGCACTTGCACATGCATTCAGCACCTACTTCTATGTGTGGCATGTCATTTTCGTTTGAATCAAACGAAGGAAATGAGCATTATTGTTTACATTTAGAATGTCAGTCCAGCACGCACTTGCACATGCATTCAGCACCTACTTCTATGTGTGGCATGTCATTTTCGTTTGAATCAAACGAAGGAAATGAGCATTATTGTTTACATTTAGAATGTCAGTCCAGCACGCACTTGCACATGCATTCAGCACCTACTTCTATGTGTGGCATGTCATTTTCGTTTGAATCAAACGAAGGAAATGAGCATTATTGTTTACATTTAGAATGTCAGTCCAGCACGCACTTGCACATGCATTCAGCACCTACTTCTATGTGTGGCATGTCATTTTCGTTTGAATCAAACGAAGGAAATGAGCATTATTGTTTACATTTAGAATGTCAGTCCAGCACGCACTTGCACATGCATTCAGCACCTACTTCTATGTGTGGCATGTCATTTTCGTTTGAATCAAACGAAGGAAATGAGCATTATTGTTTACATTTAGAATGTCAGTCCAGCACGCACTTGCACATGCATTCAGCACCTACTTCTATGTGTGGCATGTCATTTTCGTTTGAATCAAACGAAGGAAATGAGCATTATTGTTTACATTTAGAATGTCAGTCCAGCACGCACTTGCACATGCATTCAGCACCTACTTCTATGTGTGGCATGTCATTTTCGTTTGAATCAAACGAAGGAAATGAGCATATTGTTTACATTTAGAATGTCAGTCCAGCACGCACTTGCACATGCATTCAGCACCTACTTCTATGTGTGGCATGTCATTTTCGTTTGAATCAAACGAAGGAAATGAGCATTATTGTTTACATTTAGAATGTCAGTCCAGCACGCACTTGCACATGCATTCAGCACCTACTTCTATGTGTGGCATGTCATTTTCGTTTGAATCAAACGAAGGAAATGAGCATTATTGTTTACATTTAGAATGTCAGTCGAGCACGCACTTGCACATGCATTCAGCACCTACTTCTATGTGTGGCATGTCATTTTCGTTTGAATCAAACGAAGGAAATGAGCATTATTGTTTACATTTAGAATGTCAGTCCAGCACGCACTTGCACATGCATTCAGCACCTACTTCTATGTGTGGCATGTCATTTTCGTTTGAATCAAACGAAGGAAATGAGCATTATTGTTTACATTTAGAATGTCAGTCCAGCACGCACTTGCACATGCATTCAGCACCTACTTCTATGTGTGGCATGTCATTTTCGTTTGAATCAAACGAAGGAAATGAGCATTATTGTTTACATTTAGAATGTCAGTCCAGCACGCACTTGCACATGCATTCAGCACCTACTTCTATGTGTGGCATGTCATTTTCGTTTGAATCAAACGAAGGAAATGAGCATTATTGTTTACATTTAGAATGTCAGTCCAGCACGCACTTGCACATGCATTCAGCACCTACTTCTATGTGTGGCATGTCATTTTCGTTTGAATCAAACGAAGGAAATGAGCATTATTGTTTACATTTAGAATGTCAGTCCAGCACGCACTTGCACATGCATTCAGCACCTACTTCTATGTGTGGCATGTCATTTTCGTTTGAATCAAACGAAGGAAATGAGCATTATTGTTTACATTTAGAATGTCAGTCCAGCACGCACTTGCACATGCATTCAGCACCTACTTCTATGTGTGGCATGTCATTTTCGTTTGAATCAAACGAAGGAAATGAGCATTATTGTTTACATTTAGAATGTCAGTCCAGCACGCACTTGCACATGCATTCAGCACCTACTTCTATGTGTGGCATGTCATTTTCGTTTGAATCAAACGAAGGAAATGAGCATTATTGTTTACATTTAGAATGTCAGTCCAGCACGCACTTGCACATGCATTCAGCACCTACTTCTATGTGTGGCATGTCATTTTCGTTTGAATCAAACGAAGGAAATGAGCATTATTGTTTACATTTAGAATGTCAGTCCAGCACGCACTTGCACATGCATTCAGCACCTACTTCTATGTGTGGCATGTCATTTTCGTTTGAATCAAACGAAGGAAATGAGCATTATTGTTTACATTTAGAATGTCAGTCCAGCACGCACTTGCACATGCATTCAGCACCTACTTCTATGTGTGGCATGTCATTTTCGTTTGAATCAAACGAAGGAAATGAGCATTATTGTTTACATTTAGAATGTCAGTCGAGCACGCACTTGCCATGCATTCAGCACCTACTTCTATGTGTGGCATGTCATTTTCGTTTGAATCAAACGAAGGAAATGAGCATTATTGTTTACATTTAGAATGTCAGTCCAGCACGCACTTGCACATGCATTCAGCACCTACTTCTATGTGTGCATGTCATTTTCGTTTGAATCAAACGAAGGAAATGAGCATTATTGTTTACATTTAGAATGTCAGTCCAGCACGCACTGCACATGCATTCAGCACCTACTTCTATGTGTGGCATGTCATTTTCGTTTGAATCAAACGAAGGAAATGAGCATTATTGTTTACATTTAGAATGTCAGTCAGCACGCACTTGCACATGCATTCAGCACCTACTTCTATGTGTGGCATGTCATTTTCGTTTGAATCAAACGAAGGAAATGAGCATTATTGTTTACATTTAGAATGTCAGTCCAGCACGCACTTGCACATGCATTCAGCACCTACTTCTATGTGTGGCATGTCATTTTCGTTTGAATCAAACGAAGGAAATGAGCATTATTGTTTACATTTAGAATGTCAGTCCAGCACGCACTTGCACATGCATTCAGCACCTACTTCTATGTGTGGCATGTCATTTTCGTTTGAATCAAACGAAGGAAATGAGCATTATTGTTTACATTTAGAATGTCAGTCCAGCACGCACTTGCACATGCATTCAGCACCTACTTCTATGTGTGGCATGTCATTTTCGTTTGAATCAAACGAAGGAAATGAGCATTATTGTTTACATTTAGAATGTCAGTCCAGCACGCACTTGCACATGCATTCAGCACCTACTTCTATGTGTGGCATGTCATTTTCGTTTGAATCAAACGAAGGAAATGAGCATTATTGTTTACATTTAGAATGTCAGTCCAGCACGCACTTGCACATGCATTCAGCACCTACTTCTATGTGTGGCATGTCATTTTCGTTTGAACCAAACGAAGGAAATGAGCATTATTGTTTACATTTAGAATGTCAGTCGAGCACGCACTTGCACATGCATTCAGCACCTACTTCTATGTGTGGCATGTCATTTTCGTTTGAATCAAACGAAGGAAATGAGCATTATTGTTTACATTTAGAATGTCAGTCGAGCACGCACTTGCACATGCATTCAGCACCTACTTCTTTGTGTGGCATGTCATTTTCGTTTGAATCAAACGAAGGAAATGAGCATTATTGTTTACATTTAGAATGTCAGTCGAGCACGCACTTGCACATGCATTCAGCACCTACTTCTATGTGTGGCATGTCATTTTCGTTTGAATCAAACGAAGGAAATGAGCATTATTGTTTACATTTAGAATGTCAGTCCAGCACGCACTTGCACATGCATTCAGCACCTACTTCTATGTGTGGCATGTCATTTTCGTTTGAATCAAACGAAGGAAATGAGCATTATTGTTTACATTTAGAATGTCAGTCAGCACGCACTTGCACATGCATTCAGCACCTACTTCTATGTGTGGCATGTCATTTTCGTTTGAAAGAAACGAATACGTTCAGCAGTAATTTTACATTTATGATGTAAGTCGAGTGCACACTTGTACACGCATTAGAAATAAAAGACTGATCCTTGTCACATGATGTTCATCCGGCTTATCAAGTTTCTTTGTGCTAAACACGGATACTGTGACGAAGATACCATTCGCTTTCATGCTCCTGAACATAGTAGAGGTCAGAGTTCGGGGTCACAGCCAAAGGTCAAGAAGTAACAACGAAGTTTGAACGGATGAAAATCGCCCTGGCTCTGTGAAAATAATAATAAAAGAAAAGTTTTTTGAATGTGGGAGAGACGATTTTATCCTCTAAATTTGGGTCAGTAAAATAGTTCAATGCCATATGCCAGCAAGGATAGCAGAATGATGCATGGCTTGTGGACGTCTTGTGTTTCTATGCCATTGGTAGAGCAAAAAGATTTGGGCAGTGAAAAGTCTAGTAGACGACAGAAAAACGAAGGGTCATGGGGATCGTGCTGTAATATAAAAAGAAGTAGGGCGCCGGAATAGCTCAGTGGTAGAGCGCCGGACTCGTAATCTTGGGGTTGCGGGTTCGAATCTCCGCCGGGCCGTTTCGGTACAAGGGGATTTTCCCCTCGGAGTTAACATTAGTTCTGACTCCATTTCCCATACATTCCTTCGAATGAGACTATAAACCGAGATTCCGTGTGTGAACGCACGCATAACATCTTGCCCACACGTAAAATCCATCACCAACTTTCGGAAGAGAAGGCCAGTTTGGCCGTTGGTATGGATGACACGTTACACATAGCATGCACCTTCCCGAAGATGGAGTATGGCTGCCTTAATGGCGGGATAAATAAAAACGG
>JAMYXO010001453.1:0-20000 GCA_033310375.1 Conus canariensis
AAAGACTTTTCCTTTGCCATTTCTGCCATTTCCCTTTGAGCTTCCATTTTAAACCCAAATGTATTTGCGTAGATTAAAACAGTTCGTTAAGCTTAACTATATCATCACCCAATTCAACCAAATTATTATCCATTACTGCTAAATGCGCTCGAATTTTTTTAATATATTCCCAATCAAAATTTGAGGTTTTGTCTAGCATGGCATAATCAATCTTCTTAAATATTAGTCTAATAGCAAGATTATAATCAAATATTTTTCGCATTATTTCTAAGGACTCTTCCTTCACCATTCTTGCTTCCAGTGCCATTTTACGTAAGGATTCTTCCTTTTCCATTCTTGCCGCCATTTTAATTTAAATTAAAAAATAATTAAGCGACTGTGTCTGGAGGGATTATCTGCAGTTCTTCCTTCACAAAAGATCTTCGGGGGGCTGGTCGTTTTGTTGTGTCAGTTTCTCGTAAATAATACACGGGCGGATTCATTTTCACAATTTTTTTTATCTCATATGGATCAACACTCCAAACTGGATCTGTTGCCCTGATGCGGTGTCCCCTTCCGCTTCTCCCGGTGAATAAAGGTATCTCACTTTCAAACCAAATGGTAATAGTTTGCTTGATGAAGACTCTCCTTCAACAACATTTATTGTTTGTTTTCTGATTGCTTGTACTGGTTTTAGACCTTTAAATTCTTCATTATTCATTGCACGCAAAACTGAGGGCAGCCTTCTAACCCATTCTGTGTTGCGAGAATTGTCAATCAGCTCTCTGTGATACTGGTAGGAGAAAAGTCTTTCAGATAACTGTTTGTTAAAGTTTTCAACCAAACCCTGTGATCTGTGAACACCCGGAATGCCTCTTTTAATGGTAACTCTATGTTTTAACAATAATTGATTCACTTGACCTTTAAATTCTTTTCCATCATCGACTTGAATCATGCGAGGATAAGTTAAGGGTCCTCGTTGATATATCAGTTGTATAGCGACAGCAACAGCAGAAGCACTCTTTTGTGTTAATGGTTCAGCATCTTTGTATCTTGAAGCTATGTCAATGACTGTAAGTGCGTACTTAAATCTTTTTCGTCTAATCGTATCATGGGGTAAATATAGAAGATCCATTTGATGGGTGTCGTTCGGTATTGTGTTGACAAAGTGTGGTCTTTGTATTCGTTTAAGCGCTGGTA
This sequence comes from Conus canariensis, assembly GCA_033310375.1. Lineage (NCBI taxonomy): Eukaryota > Metazoa > Mollusca > Gastropoda > Neogastropoda > Conidae > Conus > Conus canariensis. The sequence goes on from JAMYXO010001453.1 coordinate 1,180, forward strand.
AATAAATTTGCCAAATCGCTTGTTTAGATAACCATTCTTTTGCTGTTTGTTCACTGACTCCCGCTGCTTGGCTAAGCTTTTTAATTGCTGTTATTCCCTTCCAATATCCTTTTGGAGAATAATAGATTTTGTACATTTTTATTCAGCCAATACTTTGTGCAACAAAATACACAGCGGTCATGCCAAAGACAATAAACAATATTTCTTGCATCTTTTGTTTTTCTGATGGTTGATAAAAGTCGCTAAATTTTGGTGGGGGCAATGTTTCAACTTGTTTGCCTGTTACTAGAAAATATTCTTTTATTGCTTGGTCAACATCTTTAAATGTGTAAGCTGCATGTCCCTGTTGTTTAAGTCTGTCGTTAATAAAATCTAACTGCTCCATTCTTTGCTTTTCATAGGTGTCTTGTGCAGCAGCTAGTTGCTCCATAGCTCTGTTATGTCTTTTTCTCTCATTGTTATTTTGTAGTTTACTAAATGCGTAATTACTTCCGCTAAAAGCAAGCGCATTAACCACAGCGCCACCAATCATCATTACGAGTGAAGCCATTTTTATAAATGTATTTTTTTTTAATTTTACATATTGATACTGTCTGGAATTATTCCTTGCTTAACTAGAAAATCTTTCGTAGCAAATGAAGCTGTAATAACAGCAATCAGCTTTGCTGAGTCTTCAAAGTCTAGTTTGCCAAGATCTGCTGGGTTTATTCTTAACAAGCTTTTACCAAGCATTGTGTATCCTACACTTAGGCCTCCAATAACAGCAGAATGGTATACAAGGTTAGTAATAGTTTTTTCGGTGCTCATTTTTAAAAAATAAAATAATATTTATTCATTAATAAAACATGAACTGCGATGATTTACTTCCTGAACTTACAAATGATCAAGTTGATGACCAAGCTATTATGCGCCAAAAGGAAAGGCTGTATTCTTTAGCGGCGTGTGGAAAAACAAAACAGTACCTTGGAAATGAATTCAGCATAGAACAGATTCAACAAATGTCGCCGCAAGACATTGTAAAGTATCACAACAGGTATGAAGCGCAACTGGGGTCAAGAATGGTAAAAAGTGTTGGGCAAACGGTTCTTAGTTTGTACACTAAACTAGTTAGTAGATTTGCTCCCATTGATTCTGAACAAGATTTTATGTATGATTTAACGCAGGATCCAGTTTTAACAAAGTCATTAGAGTCTCTAGGATGTGATCTATATTACAGATTTGGAACATTGTTATCGCCATTAATCATGGGATTAATTACTTTTAATCATATAGATTTTGTTTCCCTTCAAAATGACCGAGCCAGAAAATCAGCAGAAAACATTGACGGAGAAAGTGACCAGTAAAAAGCCTCCTCATCCTGGGCGTGTTGCAGCAGGAAAAAAATTAGCAGAGTGGAACAAACAAAAAAAATTAATGTTGCAATCACAGAATATAACTCATAATGAAAACATAACACCGCCAACGCCAACAGTTGTTTCAATGCCAGCTGTAAATACACAAGTTGATTCAAGACCTACAACACCAAAATCGACATGGATTATTTGGATTAAAAGAGTTAGCATTTTTGGCGTCATTGCTGTTGGTGGGGGTGGTTATTACGTTTATAAAACATATAAACAACGCCAGCAAAAACCAAAGCAGTCAAAAAAATCTCAACCACTAAATACAGAAGCCAAACAAAAAAGCATGCCAGAACCGCCAACAACAAAAGATCATTTTGATCCATTTCAGATGGAATAATATTTCAAGAACTTAATAAATAATTATAAGTGACTTGAATAAGAACTTAATAACGACTTGATGACGACTTGATAAAACTTAAATAAGAACTTAATGACGACTTGATAAGAACTTAATGACGACTTGATAAGAACTTAATGACGACTTGATGACGACTTGTTAAGAACTTGAATAAGTACTTGAATAAGAACTTGTTAAGAACTTGATGTTGACTTGTTAAGAACTTGAATAAAAACTTGTTAAGAACTTAAATAAGAACGTGATGCCGACTTGAATAAGAACCTAGAACGACTTAATGACGATTTTTTTTCACAATTAATTGTTACATTCTTTTCCGGGGAGACAACTCCCTTCTGCCTTTATGTAGTATCTAGGTCAGACATGTCTGGCCACGGCTTACTCAACTGCACAATAGCCGAGTCGAAGCGCCGCACTGTTTCCGGGTTCGTGTCAAGTTACACATAAGGGCGCCGGGCCGCCCACGCGGCATTGTATAAATTTAGCCGGCTAAATTCCCCACCGGCGTCGTTTAGTACAGGCGTTAGACGTCATTGTATAAATTTAGGCGGCTAAATTCCCCACCTCAAAATAATCTTTTCCCAATTTTATGTATTAAAAGCAGCATTTTTATATTTAAATCTAAAAGCATTTAAAACAAATATTTATTAAAAAGTAGTGACTAAAAAGTAAGGTAAGATGCACTTTGTTATTTAGCTTTTGGTGTTGTTTTAACAACTTTAAAAACAACTTTACTCTAGGCAAATAAAAACAACTTTACAAGTAGACACCATGTAATTGTAAAGCGTTTGTTTGTGTACAGTATATATATAAATCTTGAAGTTAACAACATTGGGGATATGCCTGCAGTAGTTTTAAATACTTGGTTGTCATGGCATTGAAAAGTCTAAATTTGCCCTCTTCCCTGCCCTCAAGTGATCCTTCCTACTTTCGTATTGGGTCACTGGCGCGGCTATAAACGCCCGTAAACCCAGAATATGGTCACTGGCGCGGCTATAAACGCCCGTAAACCTAAAATGGTCGCCCTGGTGCGGCTATGGGAAGGACCACTAAAATGGGGGTGAGGGGATTGCCCAAATTAGACAAATAGAAAGCAGGCAAACAAGTATAAAAGTATACTACTGTTGGAGGCATATTCCCAAAACCCTTCACATCTGGCCATGTTATATGTGACCCTCTGGGTCTGGCTTGGGGCCCTAGGGCGCCATAGGGTCTCAAGTGAGATCCAGAGGTGATCAGTAATGCGGCCAGATGTGAAGAGTTTTGCAGAAATGTATTTCACATTTGATGAATGTATGCGGGAAAATGATGTTATTGATCAAGAAAAAACTTAAGTCTCAAAAGTTTTCTAAATTAGTGTTAAAAACAGATAATCCTACACATTATGTATGTTTGTAAAGTGTTTACTATTAGAGAACTATAAAATAGGCATTCTGGGTAAGCCGGCGGAGCAACAGCGAAACCGGTTTTAGCCGGTTGGAGCTGGCGGAGGTGGGTGAGCCAGAATGCCTATTTTATAGTTCTCTACATCTGCGGCCACAGCAAACACGCCTTCATCGCACCAAACTGCCATTGATGCTTGGTTCAGCTGTCTGCGACAACTTTGAAAGTTTGTGAGGCCGCTGACCCTGTACAGCATCTGACGAACTTTGGACAGACAGACAGCTTGTCAGAGCAAGATGAAGCTCTGGCGGAAATTTACCTTGTACATGTCTGGGCGGGTGTCAGATCAACAACAACTGCTGGAACGTTCAACCAGCTCAGAGTGAACTACAGCAGTGCTACAGCTGGAATTGACTCTCTCCCACCCACAAGCAGTGTCATCAGAGGCCACATCCACGGAGGAGCCTTTCTGGTACACAAAGCATGCCATCTACTTGGGGTGGTCAGTCAACAACGTGAGGACTACCTAGAACCACTAGAACAAGGGTGGGAGCAACATTTTCGCACCCTGTTGCCATCTAAATGCATGAAGCCCTTGCCACCCACTTTGCTCTCAATATGCAAGTGCACAGGCAAGTGTGACACTCGACGGTGTGGGTGTTGTTCTGCTGGAGTTTGCTGCGTCACATTCTGCCATGGAAAAGCAGATAATTCTCCATGTTCCAATCAGTGATGGAAAGAGACAACTGCAGTTACATTGAGCATGTTTGTTGCATACTTGAGAACTTTTTCTGTTTCTGTTGGGATGTGTCATTGACCACACAATACAGAAGAAAAAGTGAAAAAGCAGCAAAGACAGTTTTAGTTGAATAGGTAAAAATGGCGTCCACTTGTGAATTCAAGATCAGAATGACTTATATCTTTAATAGTGAATCATACAGTGAAAATGCATGTCAGAATTAGTCGCATTATGTATAGGAGCCCTGTTGTTACTGCTAGAATATCGCCAGGTTACGGTCAAGATTGTTGTATTAGAAAATTACCTTGACCATGGCATTTGAAGGTCAAAATGACCCCAAATGGACAAAATAATACCAGAAATGAACTCAGCACACCAGAATCAGTTGGATTAGAAGTGTTACAAGTGTATATATTGTCAAAACCACGAAAGTTAGGATTTTCACCGCGGCGGGTGGCGGCCATATTTGAATCGGCCATTACGCAAAATGTACCAGGGTGGTGCCCGATCAACTCTGTGATTTTTCATGTCTAGGTGCCCCTTGACACAAATCAAGTGAGAAATTCTCCTAACACCATAATGTACACGGGACTTATAGCCAGATACAGGACTAATGACAGTCTTCACATTTTTGTTCTTTTTTCTTTTCTTTTCTTTTCTGTTGTTGTTGTTGTCGTTGTTGTTGTTGGTGGTGGTGGTGGTTGTGGTGGTACAGCTAATTCCCCACTTGTTTCCTCATATTTTGTTGGGTTTTTTTTTTTTTTTTTTTTTTTGGGGGGGGGGGGGGGGTCGGTCTCTTGCTGTTATATGAAACCATTGAATTGTGTCTTTGTACCGCTGGTGATGAGAATACCATGTAATTATAGTTTGGTATATCACCACATCACCGGACAGGCGGGGAGGGGAGAGGGGGAAGGGGGGAGGGCTCAGCTTTCCAGGTGCCCAGAGGGCAGTCCCCCAGCCCACAAACGCCCCAGCTGGCGAAAAAGGGGCATTAGAGAACTATAAAATAGGCACTCTGGCTCACCCAGCTCCGCCCAGCTCCAACCGGCTGAAGCCGGTTTCGCTGTTGCTCCGCCTGCTTACCCAGCCGGTTTCGCTGTTGCTCCGCCTGCTTACCCAGAGTGCCTATTTTATAGTTCTCCAATAGTAAACACTTTACAAACATACATAATGTGTAGGATTATCTGTTTTTAACACTAATTTAGAAAACTTTTGAGACTTAAGTTTCTCTTGATCAATAACATCATTCTCACGCATACATTCATCAAATGTAAAATAAATTTCTGCAAAACTCTTCACATCTGGCCGCATTACTGATCACCTCTGGATCTCACTTGAGACCCTATGGCGCCCTAGGGCCCCAAGCCAGACCCAGAGGGTCACATATAACACGGCCAGATGTGAAGTGTTTTGAGAATATGCCTCCAACAGTAGTATACTTTTATACTTGTTTGCCTGCTTTCTATTTGTCTAATTTGGGCAATCCCCTCACCCCCTTTTTAGTGACTCTTCCAGATTTGGGTTTACGGGCGTTTATAGCCGCGCCAGTGACCCAGACAACACAACACATGTGGTTTACCGGCGTTTATAGCCGCGCCAGTGACCCAGACAAACGAAACACGAAATGGGAAGAGTCACTAGAGGGCAGGGAAGAGGGCAAATTTAGACTTTTGCAATACCATGACAACCAAGTATTTAAAACTACTGCAGGCATATCCCCAATGTTGTTATCTTCAAGATTTATATATATACTGTACACAAACAAACGCTTACAATTACATGGTGTCTACTTGCCTAGAGTAAAGTTGTTTTTTATTTTGTTAAAACAACACCAAAAGCTAATTAACAAAGTGCATCTTACCTTACTTTTTAGTCACTACTTTTTAATAAAATTTATTTTAAATACTTTATTAGATTGAATATAAAAATGCTGCTTTTAATACATAAAATTGGGAAAAGATTATTTTGGGGTGGGGAATTTAGCCGCCTAAATTTATACAATGCCGCGTGACGGCTAACGCCTGCACTAAACGACGCCGGTGGGGAATTTAGCCGTCTAAATTTATACAATGCTGCGTGGCAGCCTGCAGTAAACGACGCCCCAACTCCGTTATGTGTAACTCGACACGAACCCGGAAACAGTGCGACGCTTTGACTCGGCAATTATGCAGTTGAGTAAGCCGTGGCCAGACATGTCTGACCTAGATACTACATAAAGGCAGCAAACCCTTCAGAAGTGAAGAGGAGTTGTCTCCCCGGAAAAGAATGTAACAATTAATTGTGTTTTATGAAAAAATCGTCATTAAGTCGTTCTAGGTTCTTATTCAAGTCGGCATCACGTTCTTATTCAAGTTCTTATTTAAGTTTTTAACAAGTTTTTATTTAAGTTCTTATTTAAGTTCTTAACAAGTCAACATCAAGTTCTTAACAAGTCATCATCAAGTTCTTAACAAGTTCTTATTCAAGTACTTATTCAAGTACTTATTCAAGTTCTTAACAAGTCGTCATCAAGTCGTCATTAAGTTCTTATCAAGTCGTCATCAAGTTCTTATCAAGTTCTTATTTAAGTTTTCATCAAGTCGTCATCAAGTCGTTATCAAGTTCTTATTCAAGTCACTTATAATTATTTATTAAGTTCTTAACATATTATTGCATATCAAATGGATCAAAATGAGATTTTGTTGTTGGCAGTTCTGGCATGCTTTTTTGTTTGGCTTCTGTATTTAGTGGCTGAGATTTTTTGGACTGCTTTGGTTTTTGCTGGCGTTGTTTATATATTTTATAAACGTAATAACCACCCCCAGCAGCAATGCCGCCAAAAATGACAATTGTTTTAAGTTCAATATTCCATAAAGACTTTGGTGTTGCAGGCCTTGAATCAACTTGTTCTGGTGTTTTTATAGCTGGCATTGAAACAACTGTTGGCGTTGGCGGTGTTTTTGTTTTCATTATGAGTTATATTCTGTGATTGCAACATTAATTTTTTTTGTTTGTTCCACTCTGCTAATTTTTTTCCTGCTGCAACGCGCCCAGGATGAGGAGGCTTTTTACTGGTCACTTTCTCCATCAATGTTTTCTGCTGATTTTCTGGCTCGGTCATTTTGAAGGGAAACAAAATCTATATGATTAAAAGTAATTAATCCCATGATTAATGGTGATAACAATGTTCCAAATCTGTAATATAGATCACATCCTAGAGACTCTAATGACTTTGTTAAAACTGGATCCTGCGTTAAATCATACATAAAATCTTGTTCAGAATCAATGGGAGCAAATCTACTAACTAGTTTAGTGTACAAACTAAGAACCGTTTGCCCAACACTTTTTACCATTCTTGACCCCAGTTGCGCTTCATACCTGTTGTGATACTTTACAATGTCTTGCGGCGACATCTGTTGAATCTGTTCTATGCTGAATTCATTTCCAAGGTACTGTTTTGTTTTTCCACACGCCGCCAAAGAATACAGCCTTTCCTTTTGGCGCATAATAGCTTGGTCATCAACTTGATCATTTGTAATCATAAGTTCAGGAAGTAAATCATCGCAGTTCATGTTTTATTAATAATAATAAATATTATTTTATTTTAAAAAAATGAGCACCGAAAAAACTGTTGCCAACCTCGTATACCATTCTGCTGTTATTGGAGGTCTAAGTGTAGGATACACAATGCTTGGTAAAAGCCTGTTAAAAAAAAAACCAGCAGATCTTGGCAAACTAGACTTTGAAGACTTAGCAAAGCTGTTTGCTGTTATTACAGCTTCATTTGCTACGAAAGATTTTCTAGTTAAGCAAGGAATAATTCCAGACAGTATCAATATGTAAAATTTAAAAAATACATTTATAAAAATGGCTTCACTCGTAATGATGATTGGTGGCGCTGTGGTTAATGCGCTTGCTTTTAGCGGAAGTAATTACGCATTTAGTAAACTACAGGATGACGGTGAGAGAAAAAGACATAACAAAGCTATGGAGCAACTAGCCGCAGCACAAGCTGCGTATGAAAAGCAGAGAATTGAGCAGTTAGATTTTATTAACGATGAACTGAAAAAACAGGGACATGCAACTTACACATTTAAAGATGTTGATCAAGCAATAAAAGAATATTTTCTAGTAACAGGCCAACAAGTTGAAACATTGCCCCCACCAAAATTTAGCGATTACTATCAACCATCAGAAAACAAAAGATGCAAGAAATATTGTTTATTGTCTTTGGCATGACCGCTGTGTATTTTGTTGCACAAAGTATTGGCTGAATAAAAAATGAACAAGATCTATTATTCTCCAAAAGGATATTGGAAGGGAATAACAGCAATTAAAAAGCTTAGCCAAGCAGCGGGTGTCAGTGAACAAACAGCAAAAGAATGGTTATCTAAACAAGCGATTTGGCAAATTTATCTACCAGTGCCTAAACGAATACAAAGACCACACTTTGTGAATATAACTCCAAACGACACCCATCAAATGGATCTTCTATATTTACCCCATGATACGATTAGACGAAAAAGATTTAAGTACGCACTTACAGTCATTGACATAGCTTCAAGATACAAAGATGCTGAACCATTAACACAAAAGAGTGCTTCTGCTGTTGCTGTCGCTTTACAACTGATATATCAACGAGGCCCCTTAACTTATCCTCGCATGATTCAAGTCGATGATGGAAAAGAATTTAAAGGTCAAGTGAATCAATTATTGTTAAAACATAGAGTTACCATTAAAAGAGGCATTCCGGGAGTTCACAGATCACAGGGTTTGGTTGAAAACTTTAACAAACAGTTATCTGAAAGACTTTTCTCCTACCAGTATCACAGAGAGCTGATTGACAATTCTCGCAACACAGAATGGGTAAAAAGACTGCCCTCAGTTTTGCGCGCAATGAATAATGAAGAATTTAAAGGTCTAAAACCAGTACAAGCAATCAGAAAACAAACAATAAATGTTGTTGAAGGAGACGCCAGTTCATCAAGCAAACTATTACCATTTGGTTTGAAAGTAAGGTACCTTTATTCACCGGGAGAAGCGGAAGGGGACACTCGCATCAGGGCAACAGATCCAGTTTGGAGTGTTGATCCATATGAGATAAAAAAAATTGTGAAAATGAATCCGCCCGTGTATTATTTACGAGAAACTGACACAACAAAACGACCAGCCCCTCAAAGATCTTTTGTGAAGGAAGAACTGCAGATAATCCCACCAGACACAGTTCCAGTCGCTTAGTTAATTTAGGCAAATACATTTGAGTTTAAAATGGAAGCTCAAAAAAATTATTTGCGTATAAATTTATTATAAAAACAATGATAAAGAATAAACTGCCAATAGATCCTAATATTTATGAAAAAATCAAAAATCTTGAAACAACAACCACAAATAATCCAGCTATACTGGATAAAGAAATTACTGAGTATCTAATTGCGCTTGACCAAATGTCCTCCAGTGCCCAATTGCATATGAATACTCTGGATTAACAAATACTCGTTTAGTGTTTGTTCTATCTAATGACTTCTTTGTTACAACAGTTGTGTTGATCTCATGTAGATTAGATCGTAGTTTTACGTTGTCATGATGAAAAGTCTTATTGTCAAACAATGCTTCTTTATAGTTGTCATGGGATATGCTTGACTGCACAGCGCTGCGAGATATTCCCTTTGCTTTTTTAACAACTTTTTTTTGGCTTGAAAGACTGTACATTTTCGACCTCAAACCAACAAACTCCTTGATCACACCTCCAGATAATTCATCCTTCATCTTACCTAAAACCTTCTTGTTAACAGTTGAATGCAAAGGCGAATCTTTAGGGTAATCAGATGTGTCGTACCATCCAGCATGCCCTATAGCTACTTCTAATTCCATGTCTTTATAGATATCTTCAGTAGGGATGTCGATTACAAAGGAATATGTATCTGTGTAAAGTACTTTGGACTCAGGATACAAGGGTTTAAAGTAGTCGTAAAGAAATTCTAACATCAAAAGCTTTGATAATTCTAAAACAGTAAACCCAATAAAAACGGGCTTATCCAATTTGACTTTCTTTTTTTCATCATTATGCCAAAAAGCTGATCATGAAATCTTCTGAAGTCCTGATAATTAGGTTTAGAAGTTAGCTTAATTGCATCGTTCTCTCTGGTGACCAATCTAACATCTTTACGCTTGTACGGATTCTCCATAGTCTTTCCAAAACAGCTGTTGTTCATCAGCTTGAAAAAGTCTTTTTCTGAAGCATCTGTGGATTTAGTTCTGAGATCAGTGTTCTTCATTATGTATGGTTTCATGAACTGTTCTTGATCAAAAGCAATTATACGATGAACAGCTGTCAACTTCAAACCATGTCTTAAATAAAATTGTAGAATCCTGTAATGGCAGACATAATTTTTTTTGCCTCGAAGATTAGGCACAAGTTTAGGTGGTTCTGTTTTTGCCATCTTTAGACTTTCTGCTGCTAATGGATAGTCATTATGGTAATCATGGAGTTCCTGAGGATATTCTAAGTCAACTTCTAGAATGTATCCACACTGTTGATCTGGCGTCAAACTGCCCAACCACTTTAATGCTTTTTGAATATTATTCGTATCTGTGTACATTTTAAAGTTACGTAATGGAAGTGATTGACTCATAGCCCAACCATACAGATTGTTTGCATCTAAATACATGAGATAGTTAGACCTTTTACTTGGATCATAGTCGTCCAAGTATTTGTTGTTTGCTTTACAGTAATGGTGCGACGCCATACTGATTCCTCCACGCAATCCGTTTTCAATCATCTGAAGCATTGGCAGGTCAGACAATAAATCAATTTGTACTCCAGTAAATTTTAAGAAAGCGTCCCAGCTCATCCCAGGCGCAGAAATATAATGCGCAGGATCCAGGCTGTAATGTTTCATGCAGGTCTTCCTATAATTTTCAAAGACGTCCGCCAACAAACAGGTATCCGCCATTAAATAGGAATCATGATAGTCTCCCATCGTTTTACACTCTAACTTCTGCCACGCATCTTGAGCATGCTGGTAATCAGAATCACTGATGTCCTTTCCTCTGAGACTAGAAAAGAACGCGCCTTTAGGCGGAAGTGTATCTTCGTCAAACCTTTGCCAACTGTTCATGTACTCATAAGGGTAAACGCCCTTTCTAACAAGAGTTGGGTCAAAATATTCTTCTGTTATTGGGCAGGACTTTAAGGACATAGCCAGTGACTCTAATGAACCCATCATGTGTTGCATAGAGTCGTAGAAAGACATGTTATTTAAAGTGAAACACATGTACTTTTCTGATGACTGCGCAATGCATGACACCCTGAAGTCGTTGGTTACTGCTTGCATTATAAGGTGAGAGTCGTAACCTCGCAAGTTGTGAAAGAATATAGGCAGCTTCCATGTCTTTGGTTCAAACTTTAGTTGAAGATTGCATTTACTGTGTGCTGCTCCTCTAAACTTTCCGCTGATGTGATCATGGTCTCTTACTGTTGGATTCTCTGCGGAGAGGCCTAAACCACAAATCCAACAGTGAGTGGCTGAGTCATACTGTTGTTGGTCTTCAGGCGTCATTATGATTTCAGATAAATTCAGATTATTAGAACAGGCATTACGCACTTGCTGCATGCGTTTTAAGAAGTATTTTGCAGCATTTGGTCCTCTGTATAATTCTGGCTTTGAATGGACTCCATCCGACCTAACAATGATGAAGGCAAATGAGCAAATACTGATGATTACTCATTAAGACTGTTTTAGGAAGTTTCTGTGGGGTTGGTCCTTCATAAGGAACAATGAGTGATTCGAAGTCTGCGTAAACAACATATGGACTAGTTTGCAACCGTTTCCAGTTCTTAAAACTAACTTTACTGCCTTCTCCGGGCGTAATTAGTTCTGTATCACAGTCAACTGGGCTAATACAATGTTTTACGTGTTCGCTCGCTGCTTTAACAGATGGAATTCTTGTTAAACATTTTCTACAGAATTCTTGTTTGCTATGTTGTTTTGTAGTATGCACCAATAATCTACTCATTGTTCGTATCAATGTGTAATGCGGTAGCCCTGTTGGTGAAAACATCAGTAGTAAGTCAACATGATTTTTGTCTGGTTCGCCAATCGTTGGACTGTTCTTGGACACTTTAATCGGCTGTAGATTTGTTTCCTCATCCCATATGTAGATATTAACAGTTATTGGTTTGTTTTGTTCTTCAAACTGATCAATCTGATTTACACTAACAGAAAAGGATATTCCTCTAAAGTTAAGATCATTGATGTAAGGTTCATAGTTAGACACTCTCTCTGCGTTTTTGCGGACAGGATGCAGCCTAGCAAGAACGCACCACATGAAACATTTGTTGTCTGTATTCTTTATGTTTAGAACTGCTCGTTTTGCAACTAATGATGGAGGTAGTGGAATGTAAGCCTTGCCAACAATCGGCTCATACTTAGCCTGTTTTAATCTGATTTCTAAGACTTTACCCTCTGACCAGCCAGAGCCTCTCATTTTGGCTTCTTCAGCGGCCACATCAAACTGTGTAAGCAGCTGGTCTGCCCAACCAGGTGTTAAGTCATTAGAGGAAAGAATAGTCTGCTGTTTAGTTGAGACCCAGACTTCTAGATTTTCTTCATTTATTGTTATATAGTCGATTAAAACAACTAACCTTACTTTAACTGGAGGGTTTATTGTTAGTTTACTTGGAACTTGAGAAATAGCGTGTACAACGCTTTCCCGCACGTTTTTTGGATTAATAACTTCTAAATCAATCTCATTTAGTGCTCTTGACAAACGCTCTTTCTCGAGCATTGCTTCAAACAATTCATCTGAACCTTCATATATCTTATCCATGCTGAGTTTCTTTTCTAACTCAAAATATTTATTTAAATTAAAAAAAAAAATACTTAATCAGAATCAATATCAACGGTCTTTTTGTGCTTGGACTCATAAACTAAAGTATAAACGCCCTTTGGGGTTGTTAATGTGAGCTGTTTAGAACAGAGTTTAATGTTTCGTTTACTTTTTTTAAACATTCCTTTTTTATCTGGTCTGTGTCTGGTTGTTGAGAAAAAGTTGCCCGTGCCTTTCTTTGAAGATCAAACTTTTGTCTTTTGTAGTCCTCAAAATCAGCCTGTAGGCGACTAAATTCTTCATCCGTGATGTTCGAGTCGACAAGTGCTTTATCAATTATCAGTTTGAAGGAACTAAGTTTAGCTGTTATTAGTTGAACCATAGCTGTGTGCTTTTGGAGTTTAGCTTTTATTTTTTTGCTGACAGCACTTACAGCCAATGAACACAGGCCAAGAGTTAAAGACACACCACCTAGAGGTATAGCTACCGGTGCACCTACGCCTGTTGCTAAGAGACCTACACTTGTTCCTGCTGATAGAGCACTAGTGATCGATGCTCCAGTATTAACATATGTAACAGCATTAAAGACAGCAGAATACCTTCGTTTGGTTTTGCTGTATTTTGAAAGGTCCTGCTCTAGTTTTTGTTGCATTTGTGTTATGTTTGTTAATCTGAAAGTTTTTATGTCTACAGCAACAGAGTTCTCTTCTTTGGGCACTTTTGGATAAACGTGAACAGACATGCTTTTTTAAAATAAAAATAATTTAGTATTGGATATCTTTTAATCTGTTATCTTGAATATTCAGCTGCGCATCATATATTAAAAACAAATGTACATTAAGTGGTTTATCACTCTCTTTTTCTTTATCAATTTGAATGTTTATTACGTCTTTAACTGTTCTCCCACTCCCATGCAACTGATTATCCTCTGTTGACCTTAGGTCAATCCATAAACCGTATTTCGTTGTTAAATATTCATCAAGTCTAACACTGTGAAGGTGTAGATCTTTAGACACAAGGTCTACTGTTGGACTTCTAGACCTCCCGCCTCCAAACAATTTTCTTATTTCATCAAAATGATGATAAGGTTTAAGCCCGCTACCGTAGACTTGGTTAGGACTACCCTCAATTGAACATTGTACTTTCGTTATTTTAGGATTGATAAATTTTTCACTTTGTCTTTTGAATGGTTCTTCATCTTCACACAGCAATAAAATACCTTTAAGGGATCTTGCTGCGGCACTAAAACTAAAGTTCCATATAGTGTCTGCCCTGCTTTTAGGATATTTAGTATGATGAATCACTCTTTCGTAATATATTGCTAATTTTGACTGATATTGTTGCTCAATCAGCCTTGCTAAGTTAGGGTTGCTAACAATGTCAAACTCTAACGAGATGTCGAAAATGCTGTACTTTGCGTCAGTGTCTGTAGATTTAATGACACGTTTGTATTCATTAAAAGTTAGTTCATATGACAATCTGTCTTTTAATGCTCCTTGAAAGTATGGCGCATGCGCTTTTAACAACTCAAAATCTAAGGGTATGGAAAAGCGATTTCCATAAGCAAAACTTACAGCTTCATACTTGTTGCCGGCTTTAGCATCTTCGGCGTCTATTCTGTGTTTTAGTGCTTCGTTATTTTCGATTCCTTGAAACGCAAGATCGGCCCTTTCATTATCGGTTAGCCATAGATCAGAATAGATTAGAAATATGTCTGCATTGTGTAAAGAAAATATTTCTTGCCCCTCAAGTTTTATAGAAATTTTCTTAACGATTGCCCGTCCCAGATTCTGTACAACTGTCCTGTTTACGTCTGTTGCTGAATCAAGTTCTATTTTGAAAGTAAGCCGTGCAGATCCCGGCACAATCACTTCATCTGCTCCTAGGTCTGGAAATTTAACAGTAAGAATTTGATCTGAATCAATAGTAGATGGATTATTTGGAACAATAATATTCTGTTTATTTCCCTTCACGCCAAAGGGCTCTTTCAGTCTTCTATGCGGGTCAAGAATCGAGCCATATGCTTGTGACATTTTTTTATAAAACAAAATAAAAAGTTAATTATTTAAAAACATGGCAGGCATTGAAGGTGAAGAAGATTATGATGTTTTTGATCCTGGAGACGACATGAGTGAAATGACTCCTTTGACACAACCATCGCGCTCAGTGCAGCGTGAATTAACAGAAGAAAGGGCCGAAGCAATTTAGAAAAGTTTAGGCCTAGAACCTCCCGAATTTATAGACCCTGATTTTGAATTAAAAGATGGCCATTTGTCTGTGAGAAACGACCAAGGGCAACTTGTTCAGCTTACAACTAAACCAGACCCATTAAAGTTTTTAGCTAAGAGTACAATTAGACAAAGACTCAGTGTGCGCGATCAAAATCGCCTTGGCATTACTAAACCAAAATTAGATAGGGAAGCAGTTGCTAAACTTCAAAACACACTGCAGAAACTCCCAACAGATAACCAAATACAAAACATGGAACTTAAAGATTTAAGCCCAACAGCAGACGAAATAATAGAAGCAGAAACCAGTTTTTCAGAAGAAACAGTATTAAAAACTATGCACGATCCGCCGCTACCTATGAGAGAAATAACGGCCCTTGATCATGCTTTGAGAAGCATCAGAGGCGAATTAACAAACAATTTAGCAAAACTGGGTGAACTAGATGAGCATATAAAAAGAGAAAAAGAAAAACTAGTTGAGGCTGATGACCACAACTTAGGACCTGGTGTTAAAGAAAGAATAACACAAAGACTAAAAGATCTTGAACAAGAGAGATCAGCAAGACTAGAAGTGCTGTCTACTAACCGAGAACAATTACGAACTCAAGTGAGCAGAATAAGAGAAACTATCCAAAGAATTTTATATGAAGACACAACACTAGCAGAACGAATAAGAACACTGTTTAGAGAGCAAGGTGTCACATTAGCAAGTGTTATAACAGCCTTAGGATTTGCAATAAGTACACTGGTGTTGGCTATTACAGGCGGTGGTTGGGGGGTAGTGCCTCCGCCACCATCACCACCATCAGATAAATCATGGGTAAAAAACCAACTTGATCATCTTGCAAGTTTATTAAAAAAATTAGCCACTAAGGCCATAGACTCTTTGCCTGGTATAATAGGAGGGATCGTTAGCTGGCTTTTGTCTGCCGCAAGTAAAGTAGTTGGCTTTATGGCTGAGCACTTATGGGCATTAGTTGTCTTAATAGTTGGGTTACTTTATAGTAAGATAAAGACCAAGTAATCCTAGGGCAGTTAATCCAATAACAAGTGCCGTCTTTTCATATTCATGGTCATCACGAACAAAGTCCGCGTCTTCAATGGCCTTTGGGCTTTGGGCCTTGGGGATTGGTTGGGGTTTTGAGGGGGCCACGGGGATTGGGACTTCTTTTTTTATTGCTATTGCTGGCTTAGAATTTATGTCGTTTTTTCCGACCTTCTCTTCTTTACCAGCCACAAGGATTTCATTATTATAGTTTATTATTGTTCCTATCTGAAGTCTGAGGTCAGAAGGCAGCATGTATAAACCAGTGCCGACAGCAAAGTCTACTTTCGATCTTGCGTATTGCAAAACATTTTGGTACCTTTTAATACTTGAAGGCAAATCAATTGCAGAATTTATAGAATCCTCTAAATTTGCTAAATACTGTTTTTGGGCGTCAAAGCCAGTAGAAGGATCAATTATGTTTGATCTCGTTTGTGCTTGCGAACCTAGCAAACACCAAACATAAGTACGAATAGAGTCGTTTATTCGTTCCATTCCCGCTCTAGTTAGGCCCTTAGAAGTATCCAAAATAAATGTTGTCCATGCTGTTTTATGCTCTTGCTCTATGGACCCGAGGTGAACAGTTGTGCCTGAAGAAAAAGATGTGTAAGGAGGATTCCAATCATAGTTATACTTTCTGTGCACGCCCCAAAAATAAAGGGTGCCTAAACCATGATTGCGATCCAACTTTTGTCTAAAGTCTGTCTTTGGGTCAATATCAAATTCGTTACAGATCCTTTCAAAAGCCTTGTAATCTATTCTGTTGCTGAATGGATTAAACGTTTTGTCATTTGGTAATGGTGCTTGCAGTTCAGATAAAATACGTCTGAAGGTGTAATAAAAATGAAATCTATACACTGACCTCACCAAAGGATCAGGATGATTTAAATGATCAGCATACGACACTCCACACCCAGTTGATGCGCAAAACACAGCAAAGTTTAACTGGTTCTGATAAAACTGCATCGGATGACTGAACCACACTTTCGGGATGTAGTCGTTTTTAATAGGAGGGTTAAGATATCTGTTCAATGGAGTACTAACCTTTACTTGAAAGGCGTCAGACTGAGTCACAGAAATGTCAAGGGTGTCAGTTGTTATATTTTTAAGATTGTAGTGCGGCCCAACAGAATATTTTGCATTAGTATATTTGAATGCACTCATTTTTAAATTTGTTTTAAAAATGTTTGTAACAATAACAACTCAAGACAGTCCTTCGTTTTTAGAATATGCTATTGATAATAACTGCGGAACCCGAAGGGTTGCACTCCATGAAATTTTTTACAAAGTCGTATGGTTTAATATAACTGAATCCAAGAAGAATAATACGATTACAAAATTTGATAATGGAGGAGGCAACGTTAGCCAGTTAACCATACCTGATGGTTATTACGGGTTTTGCTCGCTAAAAGAAGCAATGAGTAACTTCGACATTACTCTCAAACTTAACAATGCAAATTTGAAAATAATGTTGACATTCAAACCTGAAAAAGAAAAAGTAGACCATTACCTTTTTGATGTAGAGCTAGCTAAAATGTTAGGCTTTGCAACTGGCGATGAAGCCATTCATAGATTTATAGTTACACCAGACGAAACTACTTATGAGGGAGAATATCCGCTCGATCTTGCATTACATTCATTACTCTATGTTCATTTGGACGAGCTGAGCACTGATGAAAACTTATATGATGGAAGGCCCTCAACTGTTTTAAGAGCTCTTCCATCAGGGAAAGCTGCATATTGCGATTATGAAATTATACAATTCCCTAATTTACAGTTTAAAAAATTAGCTTGTGGGAGGGTCAGATCATTTAATATAAAGATCACAGATAAAACAGGGAAAGTCGTGAAATGTGATAACCTGCACATTGTTTTAGAAATAAAATAATACGTTGTTTTAAAAAATGTCACGTGGACCAGAAGAATCAGGAGTTACATTAGCGCCTGAGAGGTGTGTAACTTTAGAATTAAAAGACCTTGCAGACGTTGAGGACTTTGAACAAAACGGTGAGATAGGCACTTTGTATGGTTTTGAGTACACTAAAGATGGTTATTATAAACGCAAAGAGGTTAGCGACAGCAAAAGGTTTCCTAAACTAGAACAACTACGCAATGTAGAAGCAAATAATACAGGTCAGTATGAATATAAAATAGTTCGAAAAACTGACAACAAATGGCACTTAGAACCATATTTAGAATGGGACATAAAATTTGAATTCGTAAGCCCATTTACATTTTTCGACCGTCAAAAAAGTTTCAGAAAAGCATTGAACTCTGGCCCTTTACATGTAAGTCTTATGCCAGAGGACAACAGTCGGAAAGAGATCGAAATAAAGAAGTTTGGGGACAAACAGTACATCCTCCACAGAAGAGAATCGGTTTTGAAGGAAGCTACTACAAAAGTACAGTTCTTTCCACGCACAAAATTAGGAGACACGTTCACAATGATATTTAAAATTTCTGTCTTAAAGGATGAGGAGAGGAATGGAGCTTCTGGCGTCAGTGACATCCTTATGAAAGGAATTATTATTAGCTGGCAAAACTTAGACGTTGACAAACTTAAAGTTACTGTCGTCGTTCGTCACGATGGTGAGGATATTAAGATCATTACAACCAGCGACAAAATCAATATTGGTCTAAATAGAAGCAATCTTACAGAACTGAACTGGATTAATCTTACACATTTGGACCTTATAGGGTTTTATTATACTGAACAAGTTTTGACAGAGAGTATGATAACAACACTAACTGGTGTAAATTAAATTCTGTTATAAAACTATGGAGCAGACGACTTTGGTGTCAATGCCGATGTTAAACTTTATGACAAAAACCCCTCATTGTTCATTGATTTGTGGAC